>KN499396.1:1215-15801 GCA_000787155.1 Scartelaos histophorus | reverse complement strand
TCTCTCTCTCTCTCTCACAATTATCTGCTTTTAAATATTGTGTTTTTCATGATTGGGCTTGACTATTTTGATCTCCTGGATTTGGCGCAAACTGAACCAAACTTGAAAATATTTGTTCAGAACAAACTCACTATATGACTCAGACCATAAACACGCCTGTTGCCAGCAAATCTAGAGCACTTTTCTTATCACTTCCCTTATCTGTGCAAAAGCAGATACCAGCAGCCATGTCTGGAGCTCAGTACGATAAAAGGAGGTCAGATTTAGTGCACATGGTGAGTTTAATCTAAACCTAAGGCTAATACTGTAGCTGCAAAACAATATAGTTCTCTGTCTTATACTGTGGGTTTAAAATCAGATTCCCTTCCTAATGCATTCACTCCCTATTTATATTAGGCAAAAACATACACTGCAACTCAAAGGTTTTCAAATATTTGGGCACACCATCTTATTCAATTTTATTTTTTTTCCCTTATTTGTGCTACTTTCTACGTTTTCCATACATCAAATATATGACGTAAAATATATGGAATTACATTGCAAAGGGAAAAAAGTTACATAAATCTACAATTTTTCATTTATTTTATTTCATCTTCAAATCCCCAAAGAAGCCAGTCTATGCTTTGCTGAAAATAAATCAATAAATACACTTAACATTTTAACTACATAATCCTTACTTCATATATGTGATGTCTTCTGTATGTATAAAAGTTGCACAAATATATAAAAAACATAGAATAAGATGGTGCGTGTGAAAAAGTGAGTGAAGGTTCAGATTTGTATTATAAAGCTGAACAAAAGCTCGCTTCTTTTTAGCTAATCCAGTGCACTTACTGCTTTATCCTACAGATTAGAACTAAAGTCTTATGCACAAATCAGATACAAAAACTGAGTAAGGTCAAATCTGTTAATTGCATTTGAAATCACATTAGAAGTACAATTATTAAAGCATGTCACAAGGCAGTTATTTTCCATCTTATCTGCGATCAGTCCCCTCCCTTTCGTGGTTATCTAACGCATACACTGTTGTGAAGTGTTAACCAGCGCCAGGGGCAATCGAAAAATACTGGTTTGTTCACTTTGTCAAATATTGTTTTTGGCTTGATAGAACATTTAAACAAGCTCGACCTGCTTTTTTTATAGCTCGTGTCAGCGTGATTTAGTTGCAAGCACGGACAATGTTCGAACTTCATGCACAAATAGTACAAGTGCATTTTAAAAGGTTGTACATAATGCAAAATGGACTGAACTGGACTGGATTGTAAGGTTTTTAGCCATGTTGCAATGCTATAAAAACATGCATGGAGTTGCGTTTTGTTTCATTCACATGTTTGAGTAACAATCTACATCTCCAAAAGTCAAAATGTTCCACTTTGCGATGTCATGTAGTGGTAGTTTGCAAGTTAACAGCGTGATTTAGTTGCAAGCACAGACAATGTTCAAACTTCATGCGCAAATAGGACAAGTGCATTTTAAAAGGTTGTACATAATGCAAAATGGACTGCGCTGCACTGGATTTTAAGATTGTAGCCATGTTGTAATGCTATAAAAAGATGCCTGGAGTTGCGTTTTGTTTCATCCACATGTTTGAGTAACTGTCTACATCTCCAAAACGCAAAATGTTCCACTTTGCGATGTCATATAGTGTTAGTTTTGCAAGTTAAACAGTTAAATTTGACCTTTTGTTTAGTAGAAATTGGCATTTTTGGGGGTGAACATATGGACATGATCCTAGTGAAGCTGCATGCACTTTAAAAACGCAGTGGAGCCCTTTCTGTATTACTAAAAAAGACGTCACAAGGTGGAGCACAGTGTGAAAGAAGAACCTAAATATGTAGGATTTGTGTGTTAAACCCGTGTGAATGGAACTTTTACCATGATAACGTAAATGTGAAAAGTGCATAATATGGATCCTTTAATACAGTTAGTAAAAACCTGACAAACACCGTGTTCCTATCTCACATTTACAATAGGATGAAATATATGCGTGTATCTTTTTCTATACGGCGGAGGCACGGGCTCGCGTTCAGTTGGGAGCGTGAAGAAAGGGATAAGGCTAAAGGCGCATAATGGGAAAGTCAACATTGTATTGAAAGCTAATACATCTCTATGTGAGTTTGCTGTTTTGCTTTCAGGGTCTAGTTTCTTTTGCAGCGGAGGAGCCGGCGGTCTGACATGTGCGAGCTCGCCTCACCATGACTTCTGAAGACACTGGGAGAGACCGCGGAGAATTGCGACTCGGGGGCATGTATTGCATTCCAATCCGCTGCAAGGACAACGCGTGTGTGTGTGTGTGTGTGTGTTAGCGCTTTGAAATACAGACACAAATACGCAAACAACTATGGAGTATTATGAAATGTCACGGGTCCGGGCCAATCAAACGCCTATTGATTTTAATGCGTCTTCAGTCAGAAATGATTTACCCGGGCATAATGGACGGAGGTGTGGAGAAATAGCGGTTTGAAGGCGGCGTTATGAGAGACTAAAGGGCTTCTGTGGCGTTTAGACACACGAGTGGAGAAGATGCGCGGCGTTGGGCATATTCATAGAGAAAAAACAGTATATATGGAAAGCTACAGGGGTGAGGTAAACATGCAGTAGCTAATAATGCAGTTTAGATATGCCTTTTTACTGCACTGCAATGTACAGGCAATGTTTAATACCATCGAAACAAAGCTCAATCCACTTATTTCTATTATGCTTTAATAATAACTGCACGTATATACTTATTTTTGGGATTATTTTACAGCTACGGTATGACTTTTAACCAGGCATGGGGTTTGCAATAGGAAAACGGGTAAAAACTGTGACAAATAAGCAAAAAAAAATCTAAAAAAGTGGGACTTAACGTAAGTCAAAACCAAAATCTGACTTTGCAGGTGACTGTGCAGCATCCACTACCCGCTCGTATCCATGGAGATGCTGTTGCTAGGCCTGCAATGTTCCACAGTCTGGCATTAAAGGCGTCTGTCTTTATGGACACAGGTGCCAGGTCAGGTTTGTCAAGTTTATTTTCTTAACTATATAAACATGCGTTGCTGAGTAAATGTAAGGTGGATGATGAATGAGGTCAACCAGTACAGGCAAAGTTTAAACATCTCCATGGAGACGAGCGAGTGGCTTCAAAAAAGTTACATAGTGCATCTTTAAAATCTACATGCTGTAATAAATGTAAGTTTCACAGCAAACAATATATTACTTCTGTATAAATGTGTTAAAATGTGGTTTCTATTGAACTTTTTCAACTATTTACAATGTCAGGTGCATAAATCTATGTTTTTAAATTTATATTAAGCATTTTTAGTGTTTTTTATGTATATGAATTTGCTACGATCTTAAAAAATGTCATGTGGTGAGATCAAAATTAAAACTGTTTTATTTTCTAAAACATGTTTGATGTAAGTTTTGAGTCATATGAACATGATACTGATAATTGAAAACGCTCTATTTGTTAGTATATTATGGGGAAAATCCAAAAAAGCTGAAATTTCATGTAGGACACTTCAGAAAATATGTCAAAAAGAAAGAAAAAAAGCTGAAATTTCATGTAGGACACTTCAGAAAATATGTCAAAAAAAGAAAGAAAATAGATTTAGAGTCATTTTAAAGAGGTTTAAAAGTCACACCACATGACATTTTAACACTTGATGCAGAATAACTAATGAGTTCTGAAGAAATGATTTAGTTCCATGGAGGTCAGAGGTATGTAGTGACTTTGAACCTTTTTAACTGAAGAAATTGCAATTGGACAGACGTTATGTCATTTATCTATCTAATAATACATAATTTCTCACTGCAGCATTTCTATGTCTAGTCCTGCACAGCTATAGTGGGAAAAAAATCCTAAAAACACCTCAAACTGTCCTTTAAAATGATCTTGCAGCCGAGTTAAAATCTGGTCTTTCCTCTCTCCCTTTGCAAAGTTACCTCCAAATGTTCCCGTGAAACAAAAAAAATGAAGAATCTCTGAGCCTAGACGCCTTTAGTGCACGACAGTGGTTAGAAGTTTGAAAAGTATCGTAAACAGAGACAACAACAATGTGAGAGAGGGAGCATGGGGTCTGCAGAGGAGTCGTCTCACCTGTATCTCTATCCTTGTTCTGCAAAGAAAGAGAAACACAAAGAAAGACAAAGTTAGACAAAGTTGTACACAATCACAACACAATGGAGAACTTTTCTATCCAACGCTAACAAGGTCACCGGGTAATCATTCACCACAATAAGACGGAGAATAGAGTCTTGCATTAGAACATCAGAGTGCAGAGAAAGCAGTTCATGTCAATGTATGTCTATAGCCTGCGCTTTCAAAGGAAGGTTTGAAGTGTGAGTCCAGGTAAATCTTACTGTAATACAAGTCTGGACTCTCTGCGCTTTTTAATGATCATTTGAACGACAAAAAATGTGAATTTAAAGCGTCGCAAAGTCCATTTAAATTGTAATCGATGTCCAAAGTGTTTATTTAAAGATGCAACTTTTCTGCTGAAGGATCCGTAATCTGTTTGTCCCCATGAATATTTTTAAACTTGAGAAAGCACAACGCGAACATGTCAAAACTCGCATGCAAGAAAGAAAATAAACAGCTAAAAAGGAAACAGGAAGAAGTATATTATCGTATTACGCCAAATTTCAACATAATCCACATGGTATTTTTTTATGCATCAAAAATACCATGAGGGAAATGCATTGTTGCACAGTGTGGACAGGTTTAAAGCCATATTGTGCAGTTTTTTATGAAAAAAAGCAAAGCAAAAGATAAGTAGCTGCGCCTTCCACCAGAAAAGTTACACAGTGAAACTTTAACTAGTATATGTGCATTTTTTCCTGCAAGGTGAGAACTATTGGGCCTCTCAGCCTGCAGAGTTTGACATCCAAAATAAAAACTGATGTCACTATGAGCTAATGCTGCAATGATGTATGGAAATGCAATCTGCAAAGTGAAGGTTCAACCGGTGATCAATGCCCTCTCCAGCCTGTGTTTGGATCTCTCTGTCTACACATATTTGGAGTAATGTAGCGCGCAGCACATGATGGATGGCTAACGCTCCGAGAATCACTTCGCTCCTGGCATCGCGTGGAGCTCGCAGTCAATTGGCTTTCCCTCCCTTCTCCTCGGCGCCGCGGGAGAGAGTTGTCTTCAAAGTGCAGCAAACCTTTTTCCAGAAGAGACAGAACAACAGAGCAGAGGAGGCGGCCGGCTCACCTGAGTTCTGATGGAGCCCGGATCTGAAAGAAGTTTGAGAACAGGAGTGGTGAGTGACAGGTTAGCACCGGGCGTACGGCAGCATCTGCACGCCGCGCTAGCTACAAGACAACAGTCCCTCATTAGTGCGGAGAAAACGCGCTCCGTCTGACCGAGCGATGGGGCAGTTTGTTTGGCTGCTAGTACCTGACAGGCGCGCTAAGGGCAGGTAACAAGCGGGCGGGGGTAAGTGTGCTTTGTGCTTCAGTAGTTTCTTTCATTGGCTCCCAGAGGACAGGTTACACCCCCTTCTCTCTCACACACACATACACACACACACACATACACACAGCTGACAGCCACACATTAGCACAGCGTTTGCGTGCTCTTTTTGCAGGGTTGGGGCTGAACTCTGAGCCTGTTACGCAAACAGCAGCTGATAACAGAGACAAGTACAGGTAAACAAAGGCTTATCTCAGACCTCACAAACACATGTGTGTCCTGCTCTGCTGCGTGTCAACAACCAGATCTGCTCAGGCTTTGAAACGCCAGCACAAATCTGAAGAAAGATTTACGCATATGCAGGAATGTCTAGAATTGAACAATCGCTCGCAGTTCATAAATCGTGCACGTTTTGCTAGAAAGTTAAAAATGAAGTTTTTGCTCTTAGACGGGCTTGTTGGCGTGACCGGAGAGCTGCAATCTGAATCGCCGTTTTGGGATTAATAAAAGTGTTGATTGATCGGTTAGCTGACACAGGACCACAGACAATATGAAGAAGTGCAGTAAGGGAGCGTAACGTCACCCACAGTGTTCAGCTAAAGCCAAATGAAGCGCACAGAGGTGAGGTTATAAGCGCAAACTTGCAGCTAAGTTCTATTTTAAGAATAAGAATATAGTTAAAATTAGTGAAATAAAGACACCAGCATTTAGAGCGGGTTAATATGAACATTTTAGGACCAAAAGGATGAGACTCAGTGCAGCAGTTACAGAAAGAGGTGCAGATTTTTCAATGCAAGATAAGATAAGATAAGATACGCCTTTATTAGTCCCACAGTGGGGAAATTCCAGTGTTGCAATGCACAGTTCAAGAACAGCAGGAAAACAGTAACATGCAATAAAACAAGATATTAAATAATGGCTTAAAAATAATTTAGTTGGTGGAATTGATGGAGTCAGAAGCTGTTGAAGTACAAATTGTAATACAAGAAAAATTTGGAAATTATAATGACGTTGAGTTAATAGTACAAGAAAGAGTTCAATGCAGTCATATAGTAAAATGATACTACTACTGCTACTTGTAGACTCTGTAATCGTAAGTATTATTTAGAACCAGCGACACTACAAATGCACAATATTTTGACAAAAGCAACGCTGCACAATTGTTAGTATTTCTTTTATACGCACAAGTTAGTCTCACAAATGCACGCTCTAAAACACTGGATGTCTTCTTGCCGCCGAGCCTAGCGTAGCTCGTGTTTTTTAATGCATCGCTCTCCCTGCGTTCCTCTGAAGCTGTCACGGCTCTACACCAGACTGACAGACACACAACAGGGGCACGCGAAAAAATGTCAAGACTTTCTTAAAAAACTCCACGCCGCAAAAGCAGTTCCAAACTTCGGGGACTGCGAGGGCCTTCTCTGACATTGCCTTTAAGTGGGTCTGTTTTGAAAAGTGTCCAGGGATGGCTTTTTGGTGAATATCAGCGATTGAACAGATGAACGACCTTGAGGGGTAGACGAAAGGGCATGTGGGAAACTTAAAGATGCTTAAAACCAAAACTTTTCAAATGTCCCAGAACTGTCTGTTAAAATACTTGCAAAAAGAAATTGATTTTTGTAATAAAATATAATTATTTAAAAAACTGCAACTTAAAGAAGCCATATCTTGAGTGGGATATTTTGTGCTTATATTGTAAAGTATTTGAAAAGCATACAAAAATAGAAACATTTACTGCATTTTCTTTTTTGCCTGATCCTACAAAATATTCCCCGGATCCAAAACTCCAAATTATCAAGAGAAATGGAGGAATAGATCAACTTAAAAATGTATCAAAGAAGAACAAAATGGAGCTTGTAACTGCTCTAAATGAACCTTCTTACGAGAACTGTGTTCCAATGCTAAGGTCCAATGCGTTGCTTATATTAAAGGTTTACTCTGTAACTTTTTGGCTGGTCATCCATCACCTGCTTGTTTCTATGGATACGCCATTGCTCTGCCTGGAAAGTTCAACAGTTTGACCAGAGTGGGGAAGTCTCTCCTGAAAATTAGACCCGTGACCTGTAACTTGGTCTGGTTTGGTCTTCATGAAGATAGAAAGATTTAACACCACACTGTGAGACGTTCCAGACAAAGCAATAAGATCAAGCAAGCAAGATCTCCTTGGAGAAAAGCATTTCATGGGTCTTCCCCCAATCAAATATTAAAACTTGGGACAGATGCAACAGGAGAAGGGAGATGTTATGACGTTTAGAACTGCCTGAAATATGGAAAACCCAAATGGAAAACAAAGTGACGTTGGTCTGTTGTCTCCAGGAAGGGGCTGTTATCACCTTCTTCAACCAACGTCTTGTGGTTGTTTTATATTAATTAAACCACTGGATGTTCCTATCTCCACTGGTTTCTCCATTTTTGTAACCTTTGAAAGTTTGATTTCGTCTGTTTTCGTAGATAAACTTTCCTGGATTTTCATTGGAAGTCTCTGGTCTTTTGTGTCCATGGTGATACTTGTTTCCCCTGATGCTACTGAACTCGTGGGGAGTTTACTTATTTGAGTTGACTGGCTGATTGCAGACTCCCCACTTTGACGTCTTCGCAGCAGGTTTGTCTTCCTCACTTTTGGACACTGCACTAACTACAGCTGGAACCATAGACGGGTTTTCAGTGGATCCAGCAATCCAGTGGGTTTTCAGTGGGTCAGGGTCTCCTCTTCAGTTCTACTTTTTGACCCACAGCTGAGTCCAATACCCCATCCATGCTTTCTGTAAACAGCCTGTTAATGAAAGGTCTTTCTCCTCCTGAGCTCTCCTCTGTAGGTGTTGCTGTCTCTGGTGCAATGCTGCAGATGGCATCTGGGACTTCTCCTTCTGAAGCATCTTCTTTAGATGAGGTGGAAATACTGGAAAAATCATTTGAGTTGTACATTTCACTACTACTCCATTCAGATTTGTTCTCCTCCATCCAGTGCATTATGCCACTAGTGCTCGTCTCAGTGATACATTGTGAGTCTAAAAAAGCTCAATAATGATTTGAATGAGGAACCTGGGTCTGATAATAGAGTGGGAGAGGCTACAGGAATCATGAACTGATTCTGTATATGTTTCTCTTGAATGCCCAGGTTTGGCTCAGTGTGACTCGGGCATGCCTCAAGCATGCACTCTTGTTAAAGCAAAATGTCTCTAAATGAGGAGTTTAAATGTTCCATTGTAATGAATGGGTGCTGCAGAGCCTCAGATGGACTGATCCAACATTTTCTGAACCAAATCCAGAAAAGCCCTTCTGTCCTGTCCTGAGACCTGACTGAAATTTGTAATAATTCAAAACAGCGTCTTTGAGGTCTGACACAGCTTGCAGCACTTCCCCATTTTAGGACTGATGTCTTCCGTGTCCGTCTCTGGGAGTTTTGAGTCTCCACTGTCCAGATTCCTCTGGATGAAGTAATCTGTCCCATTTGTAGCCTCTCTGATCAGCTCAGCATCTCGGACCCCCAGTAGATGAACGGTCTGTCTGAGGTCTGAGGTGATCATAATCAGAACACACACTGAAAGAGTTGAAGGACAGATACCAGCGCACGAGACAGGATCCAAGGCTCCACATGTCCACTGCTTCGCTCAGTAGCAAGTCTAAGGTGACCTCAGGGGTTGCATGTTCCACCCTATATCGATTTCCTGCTTGAGGACTGCTACTCTAAAGTCATTGTGCTTTATCTTAAAGGGCTTGTTTTGGAGATCCACAAACATAATTTTATCAGGCTTAATGTCCGTGTGTATGATGTCCAGTTCCAGTTGCTGCTTGGCCATTGTGCGTATTTCACTGAGTGAAAATGGCGCCTGTTTATGCTTCTGCTGTTGTGGGCATTAGGTTCCATGTCAAGGGCCACTACAAAATATCTTAGGGGCCGGACCCAATTAAAGAGCCATGTTGTAGTGCATATATTTAAAAAATATAATTTTCAATAAGATTCCAATTTAAAAAAGCCGTTTGGAGTTCACAGAAAGGCAATGTAAAACAATAAAAAATTATTAGAAACCCAACGTACAATTCTTAGAGAGAGATGCAGTAGTAATTGAGAGTTCAAGATAAGTGGAGGTACCTGTTTTTCCACAGGATCCAAACCGTCCTAGACATTCCTTATGTGCTCCCAGACCACATTTCTGGCAGCGATATCCCTGATAGAAGATTCCCCTAAAAACAGGAAAATCAGGCCATTAATCACCATGAACCTGACGACTGCTCTACCCACAATGCAACAAGAAGAGAGGAAAGAAGACATTATAATAAAACTTTTTTTTCAGTATATATTTGAAAAGGACAATAGTAAATGTACATCTGATAATTTTTCACACGTTTGCATTTAAGTTTACAAAATGCATGATGGGAGTTTAGTACATTACCAGTCAAAAGTTTGGACACTTTATTATTCTTATTTATTTCCATGATTATTTGCATTGCAGATTCTCAATGAAGGCACCAAAATTATGAATGAACACATGAAATGGAGCCAAACAAACAAACAGACAAACCTCAAAATAACTTCAAAATAATATAAAGCTTGTTTTACTATTCAATTTAAACTAATAAATACATACAAATAGCAGGACTTTGAGAGAATTTGGTCAAGAAGCTCATTGAGGGTTTTGCAGCACTTTTCACAAAGGGTGAATACTTTAAGAATGTGAATATAAAATCGATAACATATTCAGTTATTAGACTTTTTTCTTGCATCATATATTTGCTGTATTCCACATGTATATAAAATGTAGAACGAAAACACTGAAAGAGAGTTTGTGCTGAGAGTCATGGGTCAGCAATAACAATAGAGTTGTAAACACGTATTCAGCGTGCCTGGATCATCATAAACATCTACTCTATCACACACACTAAAAACATCTATAAACTTTATCTACAGGCCAATTACCAGACAGAGGGACATTTTGTACCATCAGCAAAAGTCCAGCTACATCTTTTGTAGACCTATGTGTTTTTGCAAAAGTGTTAAATGTTTTATGCCCTTTATAATATCTCCATACAATTCATTTATAGAATAGAGTCTTATTTATCATAAAACCTTAATTTGTTCATGTCTTTTTTAATCATAGTTTATATTTTGCTATTATAATTCTTGTTTTATGTTGCATTATGTTGTCATTATATAAAGTGGTTTGCCAATACTTGACCTTCTGCATAACACTTCACTTAAGAGCCACTTGGACTAACATTGAATTTGTGCATTAATCAAATATTCTTTAGTGGATCCTTCATATTGTACAAACAAGTGTCTCACATCAAAGAACAATAATTATTTGACCGTTACTAAAGCTATCGCTGCCCTCAAACAGGCCCAGTCGTCTGGATTTGTGCACGTGCTTCATTTTGCGCAGGTGAATTTGAGCTGTAATAGCGTTGAGTCCTTGAAGAAGAGCCGGAGTGTGACAGACCTCAATGCTCCTCTGGGCGACCAAATCTATTCACAGAACTCTAGAGAAACTTGTGCTTTCGAGTGACGAGAGCCAATCGGAGGAGGCTCAGGGCTGAATAGACTGTTAGGGGACATTGAAGGTGAGAGGGGGCAGCCTTGTCCAGTCTTTAGGCTTATTAATAATGGTCTATTTTATTTGTGTGTGTGTTGATGGTGAACCTGAAGGTCTTACCGCAGCAGCATGTGGCACGAGTTACACGAGGTGATCCGCTCAAATGTGTGCATGTGGAACTCATGGTGGTTGCTGGTGCCATTTTCAGGACGAATGTTAGATCTAAACAAAAGAGGAAAAACATTATAAGAGTTTTGAAAAGAACACATTTTGAAATAATAGATGTGTGAATGATTAAACCTGCACTATGCAACTTTTCTGGTGGTGTTTGCTTCCATGGAGATGTTAGAAAATTCCACAGTTTAAATTTAAATGTATCTGTCTTGCATTTTATCAATTACAGGTTGCTAAAATGATCTTAAAATGATATATTGCAGTGCGAGTGAAACTGCCTCTCCACAGGGTAAGTAATTAAGAAAGAATAAAATTAGCAAGAGAATCTTAGCAATAATAAAATATAACATAACCTTCCTTTTTGTTTGAATATCCTGTCCATGTCCACACTTTCCACACTTATACATGGGTCTATTTTTTTATCTTGTTATCGACGCCAACAAATATTTATTCTTCAGAAACATTTTTCACAGATCCAGCTCTTTGAAGTGTGAAGGGAAGAAGTGCAAGTGGACCAGCAAGGTCTGCTTCAAGTGAACGCTCAAGTGTGCTCAGGCCCAGGGGACTGCGCTGTAGGTGTGCATGTGGGAGTGTGCACGTAGGAGTGTGTGTGCGTGTGGGAGAGTGTGCATGAGGGGGTGTGCACGTGATGGTATACATGTGGAATTGTGCACGTGGGAAAGTGCACATGGGTGAGTGTGCGAGAGAGTACATGTGGGGAAATTGTGCACATGGGTGAGTGTGCACAAGTTAGTGTGCATGTGAAAGAGTGATAGTGTGCACGTGAGAGTGTGAATGTGAAAGTGTGCACATAGGATAGTGTGCACATGGGATAGTGTGCACATGGGATAGTGTGTACGAGGGAGTGTGAATGTGGAAATGTGCATGTAGAAGAGCGTGCACGAGGGAGTGTGAATGTGAAAGTGTGCACATGCAATAGTGTGCACGTGAGAGTGTGAATGTGAAAGTGTGCACATAGGATAGTGTGCACATGGGATAGTGTGCACATGGGATAGTGTGTACGAGGGAGTGTGAATGTGGAAATGTGCATGTAGAAGAGCGTGCACGAGGGAGTGTGAATGTGAAAGTGTGCACATGCAATAGTGTGTACGTGAGAGTGTGTTTGTGAAAGTGTGCATGTGGAAGAGTGTGCACGAGGGAGTGTGAATGTGAAACTGTGCATGTGGAAGAGTGCACGAGGGAGTGTGAATGTGAAAGTGTGCATGTGGAAGAGTGCACGAGGGAGTGTGCACATGGGAGAGTGTCCACGTGGAAGTGTGCATGTGGAAAAGTGTGCATGTGAAAGAATGCACATGGAAGAGTGTGCACGAGGGAGTGTACACATGTGAAAGTGTGTATTGGGGAGAGTGTGTATGAGGTAGTGTGTGCATGTGGGAGATAGTGCATGTGTGAGTGTGCACATGGGTCAGTCCACGTGTGAGTGTGTGCATGGGACAGTGCACATGTGAGTGTGTGCATGGGACAGTGCATGTGTGAGTGTGTGCATGGGACAGTGCATGTGTGAGTGTGTGCATGTGAGATTTTGCACAAGGGAGTGTAAATCTGAAAGTGTGTATATGGGAAAGTGTGTACATAAGAGTGTGCATATAGGGCTGTAGTAATGGACAGTATTGCTCTGACAGCTGTATTTGTTGCCATATGCGATCATGACACGTGAAGTTATACAGATAAGACACAATTGAGCTATTGTGTAACTCTTCTGTCAAACTTTAAAAAGACAATAGGCTACTGTAGGATAAAGAAGTCAAAGGGCAAATGTGCAGGAAAAGTAATTTACAGTATTTTTCCAATAATAAATCAAATATTTTACTTGGACACTGACCAAATCCGATTGTGTCCTTTGAATAATTGTCATGATACTGTCAATTAAAACATGCTACAACTGTATCAGAAAATGTTTAAAATATAAGTTTGTATGTGACTTGACTCGGGGCTTTATATTGTCCCATTATTCATGTCTCAGTTCCTTTGCTCTTCTTTTGATAACATTTCTAATTACATTACTTTATTTCATGGTTTAAAACTGAAAATGGTGCAGTAGACTCGTCCTGTACGTGACACATGAGCTGGTGAAACTACATTCGTGACTTGGCCCTGTTGGAGTGTGACATGTGTGTTTTTCTATAACTCTTTGTCTGTTTTTTGCGACACTTGTTCAACACTACGTAAGCTCAAGTCTGTTTCATCACATACACTTTAGTGCTTATTTTAGGTCTCCATAGAAACAAAAGCCTTTATTATGGAGCTCAGACTAAAGCAACACAGCACAGCGAAGTGTGTTAGTGGTACAGTTGTTCAGTCGACGAAACAATATAATAACAGCTCATGTGCGGCGCAAATATGCAGTTGTAGGCAAAGCTACAAGAAAGACAGAATTATTATTTAAAAGCGCACTGTGCATCTTTTCTGAGTATGCAACTTGCTTGTCTCCATGGAAACGTTGCTTCGAATGCCCCACAATATGACTTTAACTGCTTAATCTTGTTAAGCTCAATAATAGGTATTATTGATACTGTAATTAACATGAAGATAAAAATACTAAAATAAAAAGTAATGCCGCATTGCAATATTTGATTAAAAAATAAAATAAAATAAAATAAAATCAGAAAAGTTACATCATGCATCTTTAAAATACATTAACATTATTTAAGTTTTAAATCACTATTGTTATACTATAAATGATTCACCACTGCATCTTATTGAAAAGAGGGGCTTCAAGTTACCAGTTAATAATATTAAAATACGCATTTGTGCAGCTAATATTGTGCAAAACCAGAATGAATTATTGCGTTAATTATTGAGTTAAAATGAAAACTGTTCATAAAATAGTGTATATTAATATCATAAAAACATATTTAGCAGGCAGATGGACTTAATGGGGTTTGGCATGGCTTGGACTAAGTGTGGATAACGATTTGCCACGCTTACTTCCTAACAAATGTTGGGGTTTAATTTAGTATTTTGTGTATTTATGTGTTTACAGATTTATGTTTTTTTCTGTTTGTGCAACTTTTACTCTTGCACCCCCATGTTTGCAGACCCAGGCCTTTGATTTGGGTCTCCTCTTGTGTCTCTGCTCGAGTGGTCCAACCAGAAGAACAGGATGAGCTGTATGCCTGTGTCTTTTGATGCCAGCACTGTTATCACATGTCACGCACACATACACACACACACACACACACACACACACACGCACACGCACACACACACATGCACACACTCACATCGCCATGCCAAATCGCTCCAGCCACTTCTTCTTCAGCTCCTTAGTCTTGAAGAAAAACTCAAATCCGCTCTGTCCCTGGTTGTGAGTGAGGTAGAATCCGTAGGACCACTGCGGATACAAAAAAAAACATTGTTAACACATTTTGGTGAATAGGAAACGGGGTAAAGGGGGGGCAAGGAGGAACATTTGAAGAGCCGAAAACGATGCAGGACGCAAGAGGGGACAGATGGAAGCTA
>JACN01033890.1:0-19010 GCA_000787155.1 Scartelaos histophorus | reverse complement strand
AGGGGCAGAGTAAAGCTTCGGGAGGGTCTTTAGTGGACCTTTGAATTTTTGGGCATTTATGTGGAAGATAATTTGTTCTATCAGATTTAGAATTTTAAATATTGCTGAATTTCTCGCTTTGAATGTTTTTATTCTGAAAAAACATGTTTGAATAATTTTTATTCTAAAATACGCAGCAAAGATCCAAGGCAGAATCAAAGTGAACTTTTACACTCTGAATTTCAGGACTCATTATTATTAAGTGAAATATTTGTGCAGAATATTTAAAAGGTGAAATTTCTAACCTAAACCTAAACCCACACTAAAATTCACAATAAAAATTATTCAAACATATTACATACGTAAATGCATACGTATTTTCAGAGTTGAAAAATTCCAAGCGAGAAATTCAGAATTCAAAATCTGATGGAACAAATTATCTTCTATGCACTTACTTAAAAGCATATTTTAGCCGTTTATTTGTTCCCACATTCACAAGGATTGTCAGAGCAACTGCCACATGTTCTTGGGTTAACTTCTTAAACCAGATGTGCTTCCAACAATACACAATGTTCCAGTTAAGTAACCAAAGAAAACATTAAAGAGCATGATTATTAGACGCTAATAGAACAAATTCTAGCAAATGTTCCAGACACATCCAAAATCCCAAACTTGACGATCACTGTAGGTTTTCTGTTCCTTTGCACAGAAAGCAGCCTAGAAAGCCGACCTATTTTAAAAATCAGCGTTGCTCCTAATCTGTGCCTCTATAGCCTGTGTTTCTCACTGAGCCTGGAGCATATGTACCGCTGCTAAACCTGAAAATCAAAAGTCTGTTTTTTGGTCTGTTTCCTGGCAACCGCTGCTTCTGCTCTGGCTCACAGTATCAGATGAATGGGGTGGGCGACGACCGAAGCCACGTAGTAGAATCGTGTTTACGAGCGTTTTATCCACTATACTCGTAACTTACACATCGTTCTGCCACTGGGGGATAAAGAGCTGTAAATTATAGCAATCACTAAAGGGTTAATTGTACCCTTGGCTGCACAGTGTGATGGAGGTGCCTGTTCTAATGGCTACAACTGTTCAAATGAGCGTGTGTGTCTGTGCAAAAGGTGCAATAGGAGTAGTAAATCAAGTTGAACTACTTTAAAATAGTACAAAAAAAAAAAAAAAAAGTTCCCTCATCGAATGCCTGAAGAGGTTTTAGATGTCATCCATGCATGTTTCAGTAATTGAGCTATCTCTCCCAGGTCCTATTTGAACTCCTCACTGCTCATCCATCCTGCCCGCATGCCAAATCTCCATAAATATACAAGAGTGTGAGACAAAACTATACACTGAAACCTGACAAACCTGAGGCGACGCTGTAGTTTTATTAGCGGGATTTATGCTGATTGAGTTGTCACGGAAAGTAAGGGGAATGGGGACTCAAAGTATCACAAGTAAAACCCATAAAACACGTTCATATCTTTTGTTTTTTTCGGCGAATATAACATTTTCAAAACAATAAAATGAAACACGGTGATTTAAATGTGATGTGTTAGCAGTTCATACCTTTAAACATCTGCCCTCCGATTAGGATGTCTCACTAAAACTAAACGTTGAAAGTTGGTGGCTCAATCTCAGCTGTCATTGTATCTATAGGCAAAACACTTCCCCATATATGCATGTGGTTGTGACTAGTCTACCCCAGGGCAACTGTGACTACAGAACTGCTGCTGTCAGTGGGAGGTGGATGAATAACGAGGATAATATTGCCCCTAGAAGGACTTGTCAACCTTGTAAAGTAAAATACAAACGCGAGCCATTGTTAGAATCTAATTATATCACGAGTCTGCAATTATTTTTTGTTTGTTCATGTTGAATTATTTTAAACTTGATGCCCTTCCTTTTACAGTGTGCTTATTCATGATGGGGAATAACATTTCTTTGCTGGCTTGTACTCTCTTCTCGAATAGTCCTATTAAACTAATCCTAACTAATGTACACAAGTATTGAGTTCCACCCTTGGGCTATTGTTATTGCTTTGTTAATGCACTGGCCTGAGAAAACCTCGTGGTGTGAAGTGTTTTGCACAAGCGCCGGAAGTGTGGGCCAACAAGTTAGAGGCACAGAAAAACACTGGGCCTTGACACATGGCTACAGTTAATCCAGTTACGTAAACTGGCAGCTGCGCCTCTCCAATAAAACATTAAACATAGCTCTCCATGTGAAACCGAGGAGCATCACACCTGTTCCACTAACAAGCCCAAATCTGCAATATGCTTCAACTGACAAACTATCAGCATGCAAATAGGACCAAACTGTCGTCTGCTCCAGCCCGTGGAAAACAGCAGCAATCAAACGCACTGTGCAGCTGAGGGCTACTTTTAAATGAAGATATGGTAATACTCGCTGCTTCTTGGGAGTGCAGGCTTTATTATGCTATAGTTGACTTATTAAAGGGGCACTGTGTAACTTTTCTGATGAGGGGACTGCCATCTGCTTGTTTCCATGGAGATATTATTGGTTTGCCTGGAATGTTCGACAGTATGAACAGTATAAACATGCATTCTTATTGGGGCTGGACAACAAATCTAATTAAAGATTTTTGAAAGTGAAATTATTATGAAACAAGTTTACACCTGAGTTTCTTGCAAAGCAGGGATATTATGCTATTACAATTAGATATCAACAAATGTAAAAAAGGTTGTTTGCAATTTCTTAAATAATAACACGGAAAAGTTACATAGTGAACATCCATGTTATAAGTTAGAGAAGTGCTTCCTGGTTGAATAATCCTTTACTGAGATATAAATGAAAGAGGGTGTGGGTATATGGAAAGGTTTCTTTTTTATTTCAGGGAAACAATCAGTACTGGCCTTGGCTATGGGCAGATAGTCAAAACAAATATTCATATTTGGGCTACAAAAGCATTATCTTGGTCCAACCTTTCTCTTCTAATTTCAGATCGACCTCCGCGATGACCCCAAGACGATCGCCAAACTGAACGACCTGAAGGAGAAGCCCCTCACCACGGAGCAGGGGCAGAAGCTGGCCAAGGAGGTCTGTGTCTGTGTGCCAAATGTGCAAGTATTATCAAAACAAACAAGCAAACGAACAAACTTTCTACTAGAAAACTGAAAAAGATGATTATTTATTACAAGAGGCAGCCGTTCAACAAATAGTTTTAATACTACTTTTTTGTGAGGGAAAAAATAATATTGTCTAAATTTTGTTTTAAAATCAGTATCAAGTGTCAAAACTTTTCCTTATTACCAAAATTGAGGTTGAAATTTTACCATCCTGACATTAGCACATATTTTCACTTTAACCATTATCGAGTTGCACCGTCAGAGCTGCTTATAGAGCCAGAGAAAGCCTGCAGGACTCTGAGGGGAAGTAAAGACATCTGTGCATTACTCCAGTGCAAATGAATGTAGTAATTTCCTGCTAAATTGTCTCACAATATGAAAAACATGTAGCAACTATGAGTAAAGGTTTTTGTTCATATAATAAAGTAAGAAGTTTCACAGTAGATATATTGTAAAAGCATCTCTTATGGTCAAAATGAGGCAACTGTTTGCTTTTTGTTGCTTGTTTTAATTGTCTGTGAACCAGGAACCACTAAACTAAAAATTTCAACTCATTACGATGGATAATTAGGATGCTGGGAGTGTTATGACTGCTGCAAACCATTTAAAATGAATTTGTGAGGAAAAATACTAAGCAAAGGAAGTAAACAGTAAAAGGAGAGTGTCTAAAATTGTACTTTTAGACAGGGACTGGATATAGTGAATTGAAGCTTGCACACACACATCTAAATAGGTAAACTGAACAGGACTAAACAGGGACTTAACCTGGACTACATAAGGCTAAAACAAGACCAAACCAAGTCTGAATCAGGACTAAACCAGGATCAAACCCATGTGAACACAGCCTATATCAACAGAACATGGCTAAACTAGACAAAACCTGGATTTAAAGTAACAACAAAAGACACATTATGTCATTTTCTGGTGGAGGATTCGCCACCATCTTGTCTCCATGGAGATTTTATGGCCTTGCTTAGAAGATCCCACAAAATGGCATTAAACTTATCCATTTCCACCACCAGGCAAAGTTACAGGTCAGATCTGTGGACAGTGGTGACACAGCTCAAAGTATAAATGAATAAAGGTATTAAGATTTTAAGCTGTAGCTGAAAACATGCAGGATAAACAGAGATAAGTTTAATGCTATATTGTTAAATGCCTTAAAATTTCCATTGAGAAAAGCAATTCGCAGTCGCCCATCAGAAAAGTTACAACGTGCAGCTTTAAGATTGCATTTTGAGACTTTACAGAGCCCATACAAAAAGACTTTGAAGTGAAAATTCCACTTACGAGAGAAATATACTAAAATTAGAGTACTTTTGAGTGATTTCCGACCTTGGACATTCAATCCACTGCTGAATATGTCTCAAGGTTAAAAATCTAAAACCATGCAGCCTTGACTAGAGGCTCATGTTGCTAAGGACATCAATGACTGTGGGTTTAAAGCATAGACTGTATATATAAATGGACAAAACTAACCTAGGAAGTGAGCATGGGTGTGCCTCCGGCTTCATTGGCTCCAGCTCAAATTTACTTTGTACTGAAAAAACATCGGCCTCTCTCTGAAACCGCTGCTGTCAGACTCCTCATTTTGGTCTTAAAATGTTCGTATTAATCCGCTCTACATGATTCTGGTTTTTATTTCACTATTTTGTCTGTAAATCGATTTCTTTTCCTAATATGGAAGTGGCCTCCAAATTCAGCCTTAAAACTTCAGTGAGCTTCATTTGACTGGGGGCACACTCTCTTAGTCGTCTTCTTTTTACTTTAAAGATTTAATTCAGTGCAACACAACATTATATTTTGCACAGTTTGTTTTTATACGTGTGCACATTTGATTAAAAATGAAACTACATGATGTCAGAGCTAATGTTGAAGTGTTATTTTTGCTGCAGGTATTCAAATCAATGTCCAGGATGTGACTACTTCCTCTTGCAAATATAGTCTTGAGTTACCACTGTACCACTCAAAGCAGCAGCAAACCGTTTAGTAATACACATTAATACACTCAGTCACAAATTTCTGGTTACAATTAGCAAAGGCTGTAGTTTATTTATTTAAGAGACAATGCATATTAGACAAGATAAAGCAAGGCACAAACATGTACTTATGAATATGCAGGACTGAAGCCGAAGCCAATATCCATTCTTACTCCCCTGCTGGGCCAATACTACATAACCCGCACAGTTCATAAAACATGAAAAATAAAACATACAATAACAGCTCCCACATGTATCTCTCACTCATACACTAAAAAACACGCTCATACAACATTAGTATGAAAATTAAGATTATTGTCCTCTAGAAATAACAAAATATTCTGTCTACATGAGGTCTTATTATGTAAAACCTGTTAACCCTGTAGTTTACACGTTTACAAACATATTCTAAATGCATATGATTCTTGTTTAGACCAAAATATACATTATGTTGGCCGATATACAGATATTGGATCGACATTTGCACTTTTGAGCTTATGGAGTATCGCCCGTGGATCTCCAACATAAGCTGATATGCTCTTGATTGATGATTGATGATTTTCTTTTGGAGGACACGTCACATTCTTGTCTTTATAGAGATTTGGCCTTGAATGTTCCACGGTGTGATATTAAACACATATATCTATAGCATTTATTCAATACGGGTGTTTCTATTGCTCAAAAAAACAATATTTCTTCCGTGAATATGCTCGCTTATTCATAGATCTGACCTGCAATTTAGCCTATTGACGTCTCTCTGGAGTTTGATAGGTTTAATCTCTACTGTGGAGATCTAGATAAAGCCATAACATCTCATGAAGACAAGCAGGTGAGGGACCGTCCAACAGAAAAGTTGCGCATTGCGTCTTTAAATGCAAAGAGGCCAGTGCTCAAACTGTGACTACACCACTCTCTGATGGGTTTGCAGTGAAATGAGGTTGCGGATAAGATTTTAAATGGTAATAAAACGATTATTTGAGTATAAATGATCCAAATCTGCCCTGTATATTGGCAAAAAAACCCTCAAAACAAGCAAAAAAAACCCCTAAAATATATGAGTCAATCTCTTGTTTTATTCGTTTAACCGTTCACTTTTATCATAAATGCTTGGAATTGCCTCTAATCTCAGTTTTGACGTCATTAAAATGGTAATACTTATCAGCGAAATGCAATCTGATATTTTTAACTTTTTGACTTTCCTCCCTCAAAGTCTTACAGCTGCCGCATTGATGTTATGCAAAAAGGTGTAATATAGGGCACCTGTATCCCCTCCATTGCTTTTCTAGGCCTGTGTCCGGTTGCATAAGCTGTCTGCATGAGGCTATAACAAGGGCAGAATAAACAGGATTAATGACAGCGGCTCTCGGTGATTGCATTGAAATTGGCTCCTTGCAAAATGAAACCATAATATATTACAATGTTTCACCCGTAACAAGAAAACAAGCCCACAGCACTTCACTGCACATTAAGTATTAAATGTCTATTTATAATCCTGGCTGTTTAAATTACCTGGAGTTTAAAGCTGGAGAGGTCCATGTGTTCAATTCCTCCAAACATACAGATTTCCTATTTGAGACTTAGTGCTGTAGTGTTGTGTTAAGGCTGGGGTCAAAGCAGGAAGGTTGTGAGTTTGATTGCCGGTCTATACCAATGAATGAATTAATGTTAAAAGTCCTGTCTTACGCAAAATCTACTCACGTGAGCTTTTAGTCACGTTAGAATGATGTTACCTTCTCAAAAACATACCCAGATTTGTGTTTTTTTTTTCATTTGCACGTAGTAGTCCTGCATTTTTTAACTATATATATCTCCAAAACGCTCTGCTCCACGTTGTGATGTCATGAAGCGGTAGTTTTCAAGTCAAAAGCGACCTTTAATTTAGTAGAGATTGGGAATTCTAGGGCTGAAATTACGCAAATAATTCTAGTGAAGATGCATGGAGTTTAAAAACACAGCGGAGCACTTCCTAAACATGTGTGAATGAAACAACACAAAACTTGAGGTGTGTTTGTGACGAGGAAACTACATTATAATAGATCAGAAAATGGTGTAATATGGACCCCTTAGAAGCTAAACTGACTGCTTATCAACATTTAAGTTAGTCAGAGGACAGTTTTTTCATCTGTAGTCATAGAAACCAGCACCGGGCCAAGTTACAGGTCAGATCTGTGGAGAGGATACCCAGTTTACAATAAGAATGTATTGGTTTTCAAGGTATTTTTGAGAAGTAAAAACACATAACGTAACAGAACTGAATCAATACAAGATTGATAAGTTCAAGGCTATACTGTGGAACATTCCAGGCATTAATATGTCCAAGTGGCAGAACCCCCACCAGAAAAGCTACATAGTGCATCTTTAAACAACATAAGCCAAATAATATATACTACTGTTGTCGCATTTATTTGACTTTTTTTGTTGTTGCTGTTGCTTTTTTTCAGATTGGAGCATGTTGCTATGTGGAGTGTTCAGCTCTGACACAGAAAGGCCTGAAGACTGTGTTCGACGAGGCCATTATCGCCATTTTAACCCCCAAGAGAAAGAAAGGGGCGCTAAAGAGACGACTGGGCCCAAGATGCATAAACTGCTGCCTCATCACGTGATACAAAACCAACCACAAGAGACCACAGCGGCCAAAAACCTGGACTAAACCTGGTCTGAACCTGGGACTTAACCTGGTCTGAGCCTGGGACTAAACCGGGGCTGAACCTGGACTAAACCTGGACTTAAGACTAAAGGGATCATGCACAGACTAGACTGGATACCGCTGCTGTACGTGGCTGGGTTTGAAATGCAGTTTACACCAAAGGAGCACAAAACCCAAGTCTCTTCTATCAAAGACTTCTATGCCTATTTTATAACCATTTTTAATCATTTTGTTCCTGTATAAAGCTGCCATATAAATAGATATATCATTTAAAAGGGTTCAAGGTGATGGATTTTTGAAGTACGACTAGAGTTTTGAGTAGAGAAAATGAAAAGATTTGGGTTGTCAAAAAAAAAAAAAAAAAAAAAAGAGTCAAATATTTTTTAAATGCATTGTAGGTGGTTTCCAAGCACTATATCGCCAGTCAGATTATTTTTTCTCAGTGAAGCATGTGACACAAAGGAGCTCGTTGGTCAACTATCATATACAGGCAAAACTTTTACATAGTTTTCTCTCATTTGTGTTTCCCTGATTGGCTAATTCACATGTCAATCACGCCCATTTGAACTCTCGGAGATTCAATCGTAATTCACATCTTCACAAATGGACGAAAAAGAAGAAATTACTATACAGCCGCAAACTCAAATTGTGTAGGTTTTATTGAAGCCAAAATAAATCGAGAGAAGGAAGGAAATTCGAAAACTTTCACCCATTTTTTTCCCATCTGAAATGATTTGCAGCACTTGAAAAAAAGCTGCATATCTATAATTTGTTGACAATTTTGGTGGAGTCTTGTCGAACCATTGGAATATGACACAAATTGCTGGTTTCTTTCACATTCACATTTAAAAGATCCATATTCTGCTATTTTCTGAGCTGTTATAATGTTGCTGACTCATCAAAGTTGTGTTTATGTCATTCACGCATGTTTAACACGTAAATCCTGCATATTTAGGCTGAGTTTTTGTCTCTCAAATGGAAAACACATGACATATGTTAATACAGGAAGTGCTACATTGTGTTTTTAAACTTCATACACCTTCACTAGAATCATTTGGATCATTTCTGCCCTCGAATTGCAAAATCTCTACTGACGTAAAAGTAAAATGTAGCTTTGGAGATGTAGACGGACCAAAATTAAGAATTACTCAAACACGTGTAAATGAAACACAACTCCAGGTATGTTTTTTGAGGAGGTGTGAACATTCTAATGTGGTTAAAAGCTCACAAGAATCCATTTCGTGTAATACAGGACCTTTAAAACGCCAACGCAATTTGGCACTACGCTGTTAATTCCTGCATTTAAAGTTCATAGGATTTAATTTGCAATAGTTAATTAGTTTCAGACCCCTGTGGTAAGCTGGTGTGGCTGCGTTACACTTTAAATTAGTTAACTTTTTCATTGCTCAGAGTGCAGAATATAAATTGTTGTTTACTCACAATATCCTATTATAGATTTGGTCTTGTACTTCCAATAATGCACAAACTATGGCTGACTATAGTTGTGAAGTTATAGCCTAATTAATCACAATTTTGCACAATTTCTTAATCAATTGATAGTGTTATTTTATTTTGTCTTATTAAAAATTAAATAAAACAGCTTGCAGTATTCATTTCCTGAGCAATACAGACTTTTAATCATTCCCAAATAACACAAAAAATATTAAAATTTTGTCTTTCCAATATCTGAACCTCTAACATAATGATGTAATCACAAATGAAAGTCCAGTTAATTGTGCACCTCAAACTACTAACTATAGCCCTGCTTCAAAAACCCACTTTGGAACCATCATATGAGATTATTTCAAATATATTTTATAGGTTTTGTGTATTTTTCTGCCCATAGTGTTGAGCTACTTTGCACCTCAGTTCAAATTGCGGCTGCGTTTCAACCCAAACCTGTTCCGCTCAAACAGATTTTTCATCATTTGTCATTCAGGTTTGTTCAAATTGATCCTGGGTAATTGCGTTTGCTTTGTGCAGAAAATGAGACGAATCAACAAATAGTGGTCAGAAAGCTGGCTCAGCTTCACAAAAGCGTTTCAGTGCAACTCATTGCATGCAGAAAAATGCAAAAATTAGAATTATTTAGAATATCATTGAACATTTCAACTCTCTTTGTATAAAATAGCCAAATAATATGTTGTAAAAAATGTGTAACCTTAGAAACTACCATAACATTTAACCAAATGTTAAAATTTAGTTCAAAATTGAAGTATTTTTGATGATCAGATTTCTTTTGTAATTGTAAATTCATACCAGAAATCTGATTATGTGGTAATCTGATTATTCTGGCTGCGTGTGTTTTTTAGCCAAATATATTTATCCGCCGTTTGTCCCAGGTGCAATGAAGGATGGGTCAAATGCAAAGGACAAATTCCTCAATAACAACACACAAATGACATGAAGTTACCAAAACAGACCTAAAATGAACTGTAATGTAAAATAAACTTCTTAAAATGGGACAAAACACCTGAACTCTGCCCATAACCACATTTTAAATAGAACTTCTAAACTGAGCGATACCTGGAAGACTAAAGTAGGCGGTGGGGTAAAAGGAAGAACAAACTGCACCCAAAAAGCCAGGGATTTGTGATCATTAATAATCAGGGCAGTCTATTGTAATGTCCCCAACTACTGTATAGAAACGTACATTTTGAGAGAGAAAGGTGCAAATGTACTCAAAGTTGCCAAAAAATTAGAGTTAATAAAGCTCCTAAATCACCATATACACAGTTGTGAAAGTGGATTTAGTGTTTAGTTCCATTTTAAAGAAGCAAAATCTACATATTTAAGTCGTCAAACAAGTCTAAAACACTTTTGTGAAGCTGAGCCAATGGTAAAGTTTTATTTTAAAGTGTGTTTTTGCCTTATGTCAGAACCATAGACTGTATATATAAATGGACATAGCCAACCTGTCAAGTATTTTAGTGTTTTATTCCAGCTCCAGTTCACTTTACATTGAAAAACGTCACCCCTTTCTGTAACTTCTGCTTTCAGGCTTTTCATTTTGGTCTTAAAATGTTCGTATTAACCCGCTCTATATGATCCTGGTGTTTTTACATCACTACTTTACCCATAAAGTAATTCCTATTCTTATTGAACTCCAAATTGGCACTTATTACTGCTAGCCTCCGTGAGCTTCATTTGACTGGATCCCCTTATTATACAGTCTATGGTCAGAACCCAGTGCAGTGTTTTTCGTGTGGAATGTGAAAACTTACTGTAACTAAAGGGTGCTGAAAATTAATTATCCAAAAATGTATACAGTTTGATTTTTTTAAGATGAGCCAATACATTTTTCACATATGCTTTATTTTGTGTTTTATCTATTCTATTGTTTCGAAAGGGGCAGTGCAGTTTTTCAAGTTGTGGTAATCTAAATGGAAATCAGATCAACAAACATGACACAAAGAAATTGTGGAACTTTTTTGGTTGAGTGCACGCCATTTGCTTGAGTGTTATACAATATGGCATTAAAATGATTTCTAATATTATTATAGCTCAAAACTAAGAAGAAAAGCAAAATATCTCCATGAAAACTAACATGTGGGGACCTTGCACCAGAAAAGTTACATGATGCATCTTTAAACAGAGCTCAGAATTTATATAGCAAGATAATTAACCTCAAACAAAATTCAAGTTATAGCTTTCTACAGTATAACATCATGTATTTAAATGGCCCATATTATGCTATTTTTTGAGCTATGTTATAATTTTGAGTTTGGAGTTTTGTTTTTCATTCACACATGTTTTACACACAAACGATACAACACACATCTCTTAAAAAAATGCCGCAACATGATATCACAAGGTGCAACAGAGCATTTTGAGCTTTTGAAATGTAGAAACTGGTTACTCAAACATGTATGAATGAAATAAAACACAGCTCCATGCATGTTTTTGATGAGCTAACATGGCTTAAAGCTCACACGAGTTAATTTAGCATAATACAGGACGTTGAATAAGTATAAAATAACAAAACTGTGTGTACCATTTTGACAAAAGCTGCCCTGCCTCTTGAAGATGTTGTTGTTATTTTAAAGTTGTTCATATCCAAAGATTTAAAGGCACAGGTCCATTGTAAGAGTTATACAGACCAATACTGTAAAACAAATGCACAAGTCAAGCACAGGCTCCAAAGCACATTGATTAGGCTCCCTCCAATGGCCGCTCTCTATAACAACTCCATTTAATGCAACTACTATTAATATTTTAATCTTATTTTCTATATAAAACTGGTCACCAACATAAATAGCACAGATTCAATGTATTTCCTGTATAACATTGTCAGTGATGGTCTACAAACTAAAGATATAGCGAGCATAACAGTGAAGATAAGTGGATATTTTAGGGTGAATTTTGAGTAAACGCATTTATTAAAATTACATAAAATTACACAAATAAATATGTGAAGTGACAGTTTTGAAATAAATGCAATTCCTTTGGGAAATAAACTGTAATTTG
This sequence comes from Scartelaos histophorus, assembly GCA_000787155.1. Classification (NCBI taxonomy): domain Eukaryota; kingdom Metazoa; phylum Chordata; class Actinopteri; order Gobiiformes; family Gobiidae; genus Scartelaos; species Scartelaos histophorus. The sequence continues at coordinate 6,861 of JACN01033890.1, read as the reverse complement.
GGCTGTGGAGTCTATGTTTCGACCAAACCAGTGATTAATATGAGTAATGTAATACAAGTTATTGCTGGGAGTGAGGCAAATTCCCAAACTGATGTTCCAAAGTTATGCAAACTGAAAAATAAGTTTCACAAAAAAATATGTTAAGGGCTGTTGGAAAAATTAAATTTGAACTTTTTAGAACTTTATAACTAGTTTCAATACAAAATCAAAGATGTAATGATATGAAAGGCTTAAACAATAACGCATCTGCCCACATATTTCTGACAATTTGCAAAAATATTGTTTAATTATCACCTTTTTTGTCTATACTATCCACTATTATGGAGCAGTGCTGCAATGGTTCTATCATTTAAAGCATAACTTGTGAGGTGAACTTACCATACTGTGTAAATGATCATGATGAATTTATGATTGTCAAGTGTTCTTTCTGAGCCAAAAATAGAAAAAAAATATGAATAACACACTTACATACAATATGGCCTTTGTTTGCTATTTGAATGTAGAGCCTGTTTTAAAGATATGAGATATATGTAAACACGAACATGTTATATAGGCTATAGATTCCAAGGACTCTGCACATTTTTATACAAGTGATAATTTGGGTTTTTGAATTAGAGTTGCACTTTCATTGTATAGTAGTAGTAGTAGTAGTAGTAGTAGTAGTAGTAGTAGTAGTAGTAGTAGTAGTAGTAGTCTATGGGGAGCTCTGAGTAGCAGCAGTCTAAAATTGTAACAGGAAAATGCACATTATACGCCCAGTTTACTTGTGTGCTGCTATTTTTGAGCACTGCAGCCACTAAACCACATACAAAAACAGCTTCAGTCAAAATCCCAAAATGTAAAACCAATCAGGCAAAACATTTTGAAAAGAGATGACAATTTAATCACATATTCTCATGGGGCCTTATGAGAACAAATGTGTTATTAGATCAATAATACAATATGGGTGTGTTAAGAGTTAAGGTTAAGACATAGACTGTACATGGAGGAAGTGAGCATGGGTGCACTTCTGGGTCCATCGATTCTGTTCCATTTGACTTTGAGTTGAAAAATCTGTCACTCCTTTCTTCATAATTGCTGCTGTCATTTACGTCATTTTGGTCTCACAATGTTCATATTAACTCGCTCTACATAATCCTGGTGTTTTTATTTCACTATTTGGTCCGGGAATCAATTTTTATTCCCAATATGAAACTCAGCTCCAAATTCGCTCTAAGTGCAAGCCTCAGAGAGCTTAATTTGACAGGAAAACGCTATGGGCAACAATATAGTCCACTTAGTCCACTTCTCTGGACGTAATGTCTCCAGAAGGTGTGGGAATCCAAAACTGCAGCTATTTCCTGTTGGCAGTGGTCATTTTCCACAAGAATTGCTTTGGCCTTGATTAGTCCTGGATTAGACCTAGTTTAGCAGTGTTTGTGGGTGTTCTGTCTGCAGTAGATAGTATCCTGCATCTGCTGTGTGTTTTAGACCTGGTTTAGGAGGTGGTTTGGGAGTTAGCTGGTTTGTTGCCCACTGAGTTAGCCTAAAGAGCACTAGTGTTATAAGGTCTCTTAAATGTCAAACTCTACTTCTGAAAACCCACATTATTACTTACTAAATATTTGCACACGTATGAAACTTTATGGCTATGAATTCAAGAAGATTATAAAATTCTGTTAGATTTATGCACATGCACAATATTCCAACTCTCCTGGGTCGAACAGGCTTCCCCAGTGACACTGAAGAATGGGTCAAATGCAGAATTCATATTTCCTGTATATGGGGACAATAAAGTGTACCTTAACCGACTTTAAAAACACAGATGACCCTTTTCTCAATATATACTTAAATTCTTTTCAAAATAAAATATCTTAATATTTGTAATGCGTTTTTATTGAGGGTTAACTTTTTTTTTAATACTCAAAGGTGCCAATTCTTGCTAAATGACTTGAGTTTTGTGTGACAACTTTCTTAAGCTTTAATGTTGCGGTGCTCTTGCTGTTCTTTATAGCCATGGTATGGCACATTCTTATGATGCATCCACGGTAAACGTTTGTAACGATTGCGCTCATGTTATAGAATTAGATGATGGCATGACTTCAGAAGGAGGGCTGGGGCCTCTGTGGGAAATTCAAAATTTGAAGAAACAGCTTGGATGAGCTGCGAAAAATTATTGGATCAAAAAACCTTAGTTGGCACAAATGAATTTCTCTTTTGCTGTGTCTTAGAGTCCTTTCAACTGACAACAATATTTGGGGTTGAATAATGGCACAGCCTTCTGGAGCTATTTTGTTTATGTGTACTGAGAAGATGTTGAACTTTGTGCCAATTTTTGTTTGATGTGGATAAATAATTACAGAGATATTAACCAAGAACCAGGCAAACAAATCTGCAACCAGTTAAACAGCAAATCCCACCATAGGATCCTGACCTCCAGCTCAGTGTTAGACTACAGGGAGTCTACAGTGTTGTGATATCATGTGAACGCATCCTATTGGACATTTTCTCCTGCTTGCTTTTATTGTGAAAAGGTCCCGCTCTCAGGATCTAAAGTGCCGCAGCCAATGACGTCTTTTTTCCATACTGCTCCTGAATAAATGTGTCCTTTGTGTTATTAATCATGACTCTGAGAGTTTTACTTGAACCACTTCACTGATTAAAGAAGGTAGTTTGTACATTATATGGTAACAGGCTCTAATGTTCACTGGATAAAGAGGTCACTGAACTACTTACTTTAAAGGATGACAAATGTTAGTGTTATACAAAGAAATGGATAAAAACAAAGTAAAATATTTTACAAAATGTTGTGTTTTGTTTCATTCACAAATCATTTTTATTCTGTGTTTCTCTCTATGCAAAAATACAGGAAGTGCTCAACTGTTTAACTTTCATAGACCTTCACCAGAATCATGTTTGGTGTTTTCAGACCTGAAACGGTTTATCTCTACTGAACAAAAGGTCAAATGTAGCTGTTAACTTGAAAACAACCGCTTCATGACATCGCAACTTGGAGCTGAGCATTTTGAGCTTTGGAGATGGAGACAGAATAATAAGTGTTACTCAAATATGTGTGAATGAAACGAAACACAACTCCAGGTATGTTTTTGAAGAGGTTTATAACAGCATTATAACATGACTTTATCCAACAGAAATTGTAAAAAGAAAATCAATTGTCATGTTACACCTCAAGGTTATATTGTGTAAAATAATGTCTTCCTGACATTTCTGTAGAGACAGATACACTGATACACACATAATAACACTAATGCAATGATTTCCAGACAGTTCTCTTTAAATGACCAATATGAAAAGGCAGAATAGAGACTATACCAGGTCTAAACCAGGATTAAATCAAAGTCTAATGAAGAACTTAACCATAACTAATCTCAGACTGACCTGGATCTCAACAAGAACTGAAACACACACTAGGACTCACTTTACTAGGACTAAATGACAAAACTCAGGACTCAACTGGGACTCGTACAGGACCAAACGACCAGTCCATGTCAAGTTTCAGTCATTTTTAGGTCAGTATTTACTCTTGAGTTCTTATCTGCTGTTCCTCCAAGACACTTTTAATGTTTTCTATTTTAAGATGATATTAAGGTGATAGTCACGAGCTTCAAAGGGGATTCTATGGTTCATTAGCGCCCTTCAGTGGCCATAAAATGAAGTGTATTATGTTAAAACAAAGCATCTGCACTCACTATTTCACCATCCACAACAATCTGACCACCACTATTGGCCTTACACAATCCTGCACCAAAACTGATACAAGCAAAGAGTTTTTTTGTTTTTGTTTTGTTCTTTTCAACAAGACAACAACTCTTGGATTTAAAGATGCATTGTGTAACCTTGCTGGTTCATCATATGCTTTTCTCCATGGAGATGTTATTGCTTTGTCTGGAATGTTTCACAATTTGGCATTAAACCTTTCTATCTTCAAGGAAACCAGATCAGACCAAGTTACTTTTAGACCTGAGGAGACGCAAACCGCTCACAGTCAGAATGCCTGTTTCTCTGCATATTTTGGGGCTGTACAAAAATTAAATGTAACGTAGATCTCTTTAATGTCACATTGTGGAACATTTTACACAGAGCAATTACAACAATAACATATCCATAGAAACAAGCAGGTGATGGTTACACAGTGGACCTTTAACACACATGTGGCATAGGCTAATATATCTTTTTTTTTTTTTTTTGAGGGGACAAAGACATTTAAAGTATTTAATATTGTATCAGATGTTATTGAGTATTACAGTTATTAGTCTATTAAGGAAGGATTTCACTGGGAAACATTAATTCCGTCTTCAGTTTTTTGCATTTCATTTTATTTGTTGTGCCTCCACTAGATGGCGATGCTGCTTGTGTTTTAGAATAAAATCCATGAGTCTTGGAATGGTTTCTCTGAAGTCTATTGATACTTTGCAGTACTAAGAATTGATCACAGACTCCAAAAAAAAGTTGTATAAATCCATTTGTTTTTTTTTTTTTTCTATTTTTTGCTCATGTGTGCATTGCGTCACCATGGTAACCGCTGAACAGTCCACCACAGACAGACGGGCAGAACACCCCCAGCATGATGTGACTGCAACATATCAATACATAAACAAACATAGACACACTAAACTCTAAAACGGAAGCGAGTGGAGGCAAAAGTGAAGTGGAACATGATGTGATTTCAATGGAGAACCAAGGATAATGCTCAGAATATCACAAAATATCACAAAATATGAAAAATAAAAGTGTGTTTGGCAAATGAAATGCCCTCAAATACATGTGAGTGATACCAGAGCCCAGTTTAAAGTTTAGTTTTACATTATTTGTTTATTTAAAGGTGCATGTGTAACTTTTTCCATGGAGATGTCATTACTTTGTCTGGAATTTTTCACAGTAAACCCTTTTATCTTCATGGAGACCAAACCAGACCAAGTCATATCTGTGAAGAGGCAAACCCACTCACAGTCAGAATGCCAGTTTTTTGAGCTATAAAACCCACCGTGATTGAATAAATGTAAAGTAGAGCTGTTTATTGTCATACTGTGGAACATTCTGGGCAGAGCAGGAGACAGACCACCAACCAAAAAGTTACATCATGCAGCTTTAATAGGAGATTATTACATACTCAACTTAATTTTTAGGTTTAACTGAACAAATACTTACAGAATTGTTGAACGCACTATACATTTTCATTTTATCTATGCAAATATTACATACTTTACTACAAATTACTCTGTTTGTGAGGCTTAAATACAATTCTGAGGCTACAATTTTTACTTTGTTCATCTTTTTAATACTTAAACAACCAGAAATTGTAAATTGTATATTACTTTTTGTTATAAATCCATGTGCATTTGATCTGCTGTCAGTTAATCATTGAAAGTGTGCTATGGTCGATTTAATTTTGCCTCGAGTCGCCTCCATCTGGTTATTTTTAACATTATTATGACATGATATTAAAAGGTCTATTAGTTTTGTACATGTCCTAATGATTGAACGGCTCAACATCAGCCAGTATTTTCTATGTTTCCAAACAGAAGCTAATTATCTATCACATTTACTGGCAACAAGAGCTTTTAAAGTGCATTTGACTTTTATGGTCCATTACTTTACCTCAATTTGCACATGTAACACCCAGTGAAGCACATCTCATTTAAACCAATTGTGAAATATCCAGACAGGTTTAGTGGATAATTCTTTACACATATTATTCGGTGGGCCATAGTGTTGTTCCCCTGAAAGTAAGTCTGAGAATCTTAGAAAAGAAAATGTATAGTGTTAATAAATGGAAAATGTGTTAGTAAATGTGCAGTAAATTCATTTTAAAGGTCCTCTATCACATATATATCAATTCTTGTGAGTTTTAAGCCGAGTTAAAATGTTGTTACCTTCTCCAAAACACACCTGCAGTTTTATTTCATTCACACATGTTTGAGTAATCCTTTAACATTAGTCTGTCTACATCTCCAAACCTCAAAATGTTCAGTTTCATTATCTAATGTAATGAAGCGGCAGTTTTTAAGTTAACAGCTCCTTTTACCTTTTGCTCAGTACTGATTGGTAATTCCAGGGTTGAAATTATCTAAATGATTCAAGTGAAGGTGTGTGGAGTTTAAAAACACGGTGGAGCGCTTCCTGTTTTACCATATGACATCACAAGGTGGAATGGAGTGTTTTGAGTTTGAGAGAAGAACTAAGCCTAAATATGCAGGATTTATGAGTTAAACGTGTGTATGAAACAAAACACAGCTCCAGGTCTGTTTTTGATGAGGAAACAAGATTATAACATAGATAATGTATCATAGATAATCAGAAAATAGTGGTGTAACTTTCCATTTGAAAACTTCCAAAACAGGTTCAACTGTCAGATTTTGAAATAAGAAATTAGCCACGTAATAACAGACGCAAATGAGGGCAAAAAAACTGCATGTGTCGTGAGAAAAACAAAATCATGATCTGGCATCTTTACTTTCTAGTTTTCATTGCTTAGCGACAGTTTAAAACAAACATTATGCCTGTTGAAAAGGACTATAAATATTTTTGCATATTATGAGAGCATTGTCAACAGGATGGCCCTGAGAGATGAAACAGTGTTGAAATAAATGTTTGTACAAAAAAGGGTAAGTGTGACTCAGGATTCTGAATCACAAAATCATAAGATTTGTAAAGTATTTATCTTCAGTGGTGCTTGCATGGGATTTGTTTTGGGATGAGACACAGGGCAGGGGTCCGCCTTCATATGTGTGAATCAGCGCTAATCTAATTCAGCTTAATTTCCATCACAGGACAATGATTAGTTATGTACAAAGAGAATACTGATGTTAAAAACTACAACAAAAAAGTTCTACAGCGTAAAACATAATAAGTAATGTACTG
>JACN01043447.1:0-14451 GCA_000787155.1 Scartelaos histophorus | reverse complement strand
TATGATTAATGCCAAACTGTGGAATATGCATTAAGTTTCCATGAAGACAAGCAGACCATCATAGCCCACAAAAGTAAATGTAAAGTCATGTATTTCAGTGACTTACTTGAATATACTTATTTCTGTGCAGTGCAAAGTTGAGGATGATGGTGGTGATGATGGGCAGCCAGAAGAGCAGGAAGGTGAGGATGATGTAGCCGGCACGTTTGGCCATCTTGCTCTCCTTCTTCTTGTTGGCCCTTTCCCTGTTGGACTTTGAAGGCATCATGCACACCGCCCCCTCTATGTTCTCCGCCGGGTTCTCCACCTCTGTTTTTGTAATCGGAGATACTACATCCACTTTTGCACCATCGCTCGCTTTCATCTTTACATCTGAAACTGGCTCTCGGCCGCTTGTTTGCGCTTCGGTCTGAACGTCAAGGTTATTTTCCTCGACCGGTTTGTCATTTTGCGCGTTTTCTTTTAGATTTTCCGAGTTCAGATTGTTTGACATTTGCTGCAAGTTGGAGACTGAGCTTTTAACCCCGTCCCTTACATCTCCATCTGTTCTCGTAGTCTCCGGCTTCGCACTTTCGCGAGCTCTCCCTCCGTCCTCTATTGCTTTCTTACAAGGCTGTTCCAATTCAATTACCTCCAATGTGTTTTCCTTTTCATTCCCGGCGCCCGGAGAGATGCATTGTGGGAGGTTGGAGGTCAACAAAGCCGACACTGTATCTTTGCCGGCTGATTTCTGCGCCGCTTCAGTCCCCATCGGTTCCATTTGGATAATATTGAGTTCCGTTTTCTTCTCTTTCTTTACGGGGATGATGCCTTTATCGAAAATCTTCCTGTTGTGCGATCTGACCAGGAAGAAGATACGAGCGTAGAAAGCGATAATGACGCTAAAACAAGCCGCCCACAAAGGAAGGACCATATAGAGGCCGTAGGTGTCGTACGATACTTGAAGCGTTCCCTTCCCGACTCCGTGGCATCTGATGTAGACGGGAGAGTCTTTCAGGAAAATCAAGCAAAATAAGGCGACCACGATGGCGATTATCCACGTTAACGGGATCCACACCATAATTCGTTTTCTTCTTTGCGCGGTTTTGAAGGGTTGCGAAATGGCCTGGTACCTCTCCGCACTTATACAAGCCAGCGTAAGCAACTGAATGCAACAACTGAAGGAAAAAGACACCACTTGCATATCACAAATTGCACTTTCGACCCGACCTTTTTGGTTTAAAGTCGAAATAATCGCGAGCAAAACCGGGCAGTCGATGACGCATCTGAGGAAATCGATGATGGCCAAGTTCACGACCAAAGCGTTGTTGGAGTTTTGAAGACTCTTTTGCTTGTACACGGCGAGTATTACAAAAATATTAGCGGCGATACCGACAAAAAACGTGGCAAGAAGAATTAAAGAGTTTGCAGCGACAAATCCAAGCTCAAGGTAAGTTTCCAAAGCGGTTTTATTCGTCGTGTCCGATGCGTCGAAGTATTCTGCTATCATATCTAATCACAGCATGCTGAAAGACGGGTCCACTTCGAGTTCCTTCTACAAATGGAAAACCCGCGAACTTCCTGGAGACTTATTATGCTTAAAACTAGACGCTCGGACATGTTATGCCACGAGACACGCCCTTTTCATTAGCACATCACACCACAAGAAGGTCATGGGGGAGACGTAATCGTTCACAGTCATTAAAAGCTGTGCAGGGCGAGCTCAGAGGAGGTGACGGGAAAAATGGCCGCTGGGTAATTGAAAGCATGTGTAGTTCGTTAAGGCCCAAATTACTTATGCGAGAGATTACGGGTGGCCATAATGACGGTATTATATGAAATCGTAAATTGGACATCTGGAGAGATTCGTATATTGTGATTTAGGGCTTTACGGTTGAATGCAGCTCCACAGCCGCTCATATTTGTCCAACTTTGTCACTTTTCTGCGTGTGTGAATCAGCTTTAGTTTGTGTGGCAAAAGCAAAGATCTGCAATAGCCACTATATTCTTTTGTTTTGTCTCTTTGACTGTACCAGGTATTTTTGATTAAGAAGAAAATGTGAGGAAATGTCTTTACATGCAATTTGACAGAAAACACCAGAGTGGCTTTCTTCTATCTGAGTGCTGGAAACAGTACTGAAGTACACTTACATAGCTAAAAATGTACTCATTTACAAATATAATATAAGTACTACTTCCAAAATTGTACTTTTAACTTTGTAAACACATTTTAGCAGCATTTTATATCAGTAATTTATATGAATTTAACTGTTTAAAATGGCATTTAATCATTCAATTTCATTTTAAACACAATCCACAATCCACATATTGTATTTTTTGCATCTTTAAACTGACTTCCCTTCCCCAAAGACACCACTGTGTTTTTTCTACTGTTTTTTCTACTGTGTATTATCCTCTGGAAGTCCAGGAAGCGCTCCTTTTGAAACTTTTTATACCACATACTGTATTCTCTGAGCTGTGTCCAGTCAGTGCAAGGATGTTATGTCCGAACAGTCCTGGACGGGGCTGTACTCAGAACTATAATTTTAAATGTAACTCACTGCAGTCATTATAATTACATGGTTAAAACTGTACTCGGTCAGAAATACAAGTATAGGTTTAATAATCTACTAAAAAAATACAATTATTAAAAAAAACAAAGTACAGTTACAATTAGAGTAATGTGAGTATTTGTAGTTACTTTCCACCCCTGCTGTCTGGTAAAGAGAATATGAATATATTGGTTGAGTACAGCTACTGCATCAAAACTATAAAATATAAGAATTATAGGCAAAAGGAAAATAAATTTGTCAACTGGACAAAACTTTTGTCCAGTTGACAAAATTATTTTCCTTTTGCCATGGATTCTACCTGGACGACTGAGGGATTTTTCACATATAAGAATTATAATTTTCCCTAAAAGGCGGTCAAGGCTGAATGACTGAAAAAGAAGAGCTATAAAAAGAAAAGAAAAACAGTGACATCTTGAAAATCTGATGAACACTGTGCCAGTCCCAGGCCTGGATTAAGATTTAGAGTAAGAATGTGAAAGGCTCAGGAGCTGAATATTGCACAATATACAGTTTACTAAGGTTGAATGATGTTGGAAAAAAATGTAATTTCGGTTTTTTTCGATTAGAATTAGATCTTAAACATGAACTGCTAAACTAATGCAAGAATCCCATGTTTGAGAAGACCAGATTTTGTTGTTGCAAAAGTCTTAAAGAATTACAGACTTTACGATTTGCAAACTTGACCATTCAAATAGCAATTTCTGATTCATCTTGCTTCCCAAACTTTTACACATTTATACACCCAAGGGATCAGATAATTTGCTGCGATAAACCCAGAACGGACAAAAATAAAATAAAAGAACTATTCTGGGGAGTGTACAGATTTAACCAAAAGTCAGTGTTACGCACTGCTGGGTTAAGCGCACAGCTGTCCCCATGGTCCAAAAGATCACATCACAAGAGTTGGCACTAACAAGGCCAGATGGATGACGAGAAATTTCTACATTTGTCGAAGGGAAATGAGGGGCGACCATGCTGTGGGATTATACCATGACATTATGTAATCCTGTTTAGAGATATAGTGTGAAATGCTCTTTGCCTCAAATGTGAAAAAGATTACGGACTACGCCAAATCTGGATTAGATCAACACAATGCCTTTTTCACTGCACACAAACATATTAGGCTGATCAAATGCCTCGTGCTGCTCTATAATATCAGGACTAAAAGGGCAGAAGAAGAAAGATTCCTCACTCAGAAAGAGAACAAGAACATACGGGGAAATGAAAGCAACTTTATTTAGCATCAGGTCGTATTTGAGCAAGGCGATGTTAGACTTGAACCATCACCCCCTGCCTGTATTCATGGATGGAAATGTCACGTCTTTGTTTGATTCCTCAGTATGACTTTAAATCAATCTTCTTGTTTTTATTGTGAATAACACCTTGAAAAACATTTTTTTTTTCTCTAATTTGGCCTAATGGCACCACCTACTTATCTCCATCAAGATTAAATTAATGCCACATTACTGGACATTCTTGGCAAAGCAATAACATCTCCATGGAGACAAGTAGGTGGTGGACTTTTCACACCAGAAATGTTGCGTAGTGCATCTTTGAGCAACAAACATTTTTGCACTTTTGATAGACGTGCACCTCTGATCATCCTGCAGCCCGGGGACACAACACTGAAGAAATGGGAGTGAATCCATTTGTTTCTAGTCCTCTTTCCATCACTTGGAGGACAAAATGTTCTATTACTGCCTGATCATATCAAATTCACAAATAAAGATCAAGAGAAAATCTGTCTGTCTCTTAACTCATTAGCAGTCATAATTTTAATGAAAGAGCCGTCCAGACAAACAAAATTAACATAATTATCAAGTATGATCTTTGAAAACCATTACAATATTCTGATCACGTAACACTCGTCAAATTAGATTCTTTAAAAGGCGCTGCGTGTGATTTTTACTTCAAATTTGAAAAACATTTCTACTTCATTTTACAATTTGCAGTTACCTCACTTACCTTATTCATTCTGAGCATCTTAATTATTCACCGTGATGACTTAATAAGCCCTTTTCCACAACTTTCAGAGACCAGAGCGACATTTTGAGTAAAGCGGACGACAGCTAGCATGCTAATATGCACTTCCCGATTATCGTAGCATAAAAATGATTTCTAATTAGATACAGACAGCAGCCAGTGGACTTATTTTGCCTCAGGAGCTGCTTATACAACAGGTCTGTAGTGGGGCAAGACACGTTTAATAGAAAAATTAAATAAAATTTAAAAAGGCCCTTTAATAAACTCCAATTTCACACTACTTGGGCCAAATAGAGAGAATACATTTCCTCTTTGACTTTTGTGAGCTTAAACGGAGTACAGGAAAACTGGAAACGCTGCCAAATTTGTCTTGTTTTAATTATGTGCTTTTGTGGCTAATGCAGAACTGATTCAAACAAATGACTTCCTCTTTTGTGTTAGCAGCTCTATCACAGATACACTGAGGCACAGAGAGAAAGAGAGAAAGAAAAAAAGGATTTGTTGTATTTGGTCTCCCCTCCTCCACTTGTGTAATTGCATTGAGAAAAGCTGGTATCCACACAGGTACTTATGAAAGAAATTATTCCTATACCGTCCACACTGCAGCAAAATCAAATCATGTGTTTTTGAAAATGTGCGACTTAGAAAAAGGGCATGACCTGCGAATTGAATCTTCTATATAAAATTTAATCTGGCCGCAGCGATAAAGTAATAATACAAAAGGCTATAGGTGCATTTTACATAGGTATTTACATATGTGGTGTGGGAGAAGTCACAGAAGCAACTTAACGGGGAATATATGGAAGGGTCTGCACAATGTAATTTATGTAAAATCAATTTTCTCAGTGGAGGAATGCGCAGTCCAGCACTATCTCGGCAGAGTCTATAAATAAAATAGGGGGTCAAATCATCTACTTTCTATATTGTTTAAGTGTTAAATTATTAAAAAGTAAAGAGATTTTTACAGATGATTTACAAATGCACAAAGGACACTGCCCCCGTTCTTGGTCTGTTTGGCGACTTTCACACTCATTGTCCTAGAAACAAAAACAACAAGAAGTTCAACTAAAACAAACGACTGCCTAAAAGGGGCATGTGTGAGGAGGAAACATATCTGGGACTTTAAAATGGGTTATCGAGTCTTCCATGTGCAGTCACTTTATTACTCACCCCATGGAGTCATAGATGAACAATGTTAGAGGCAAAGGTGAGTAGTACTGAACTACCGAACATTTACTCAGGTTCACTTGTGTAATACCATCTCAGAGTAGTTTCAGACACAATACTCATACTTGAGTAATATTTATGTGCACCTGTACTCTTACTTGAATAAAAGGTTTGGTTACGTTTCCTATGGCTATTTGCTAAATAAGTTGACATTATTAAATGATTTTATTATGATTAACTTTTGAAAATACACATTATTTATAGTGACTCTCATTCAGAGTACTTTCCTCAAATACTTTTTTACTCTTACCTATTAATTTCTTGGACCTTTTTTACTTTTAATTGAGTGTAAATATTTTGAAGTAACAGTGCTCTTCCTTCTGTATAACTTTGGCTACTCTACCCACTTCTGGTTAAAGTACTTTTAAAATAAAATAATATTCCTTGAAATAAAAGTCAACCAACTCTAATAACTACACCATATAGAAATGACTAACTACACATATTATAAATACCCAAATCTCTAGAAGATCCCTGGCGCCTGGTGGATAAACAGGAGTTACCCGCTTTACTAGCAAGAAAAAAGTTTTAGAAAAAGCATCTTCTCCAAAACACATTTCCCTGCACCAGTCTTACTGTGGCCCCGGTGTCCTGGATGTAACACAGGCCAGTCCCGCTCTTTAGTGGAGCTCCATTCACAGTCTGTACATCTCTACTGCATCTATATTGTGTTTCTATGTCACAGGGGGAGCACCTTGCTGTGAATAGTGCGTGTGAGAGGGAACCGGGTTTCCCTGTTGTTGAGCGGCTGCATGATGATGTTTGAGGCAGGACCGTGGGGGATGTATTTTCCACAGGACAGCATCTCCAGAGTGGCATCACGAAACTGGGACACAACAAAATCAGCAGCAGAAAGAAATCAGTGTTATGAGTGCGTATGTACCAGTGCGTTACTGGGAACGGAAATCAGCACTGATAATGAAATATTTGCTAGATCTGTGCATCTCTAATTATTAGCCCCATTTAAAGTCCTTACTTGTTTGTTGGACAGGAAGTAGATGATTGGATTATACACCGGGCTGGTCTTGGCAAAGTACATAGGCATGGTGGCGACTAGAGGGTGGATATAGAGCTGTGGATCTGCCACCACAACCACAGATAAGACCGTGTAGGGCAGCCAGCACACGAAGAAGGCAATGATCATACACAGGACCATAGTGATGGCGTGTTCATTCTCTTCTTGGCTAGATCGGCCACCCTGGAGCTCCACGCTTCGGTTCAGCTAGAGGAGAAAAAATATAATGAGTACCACTGCACTTTAATAATGTGGAGAGGGCCTTTGGGAGACCAAACGAGCTGTTAAACAGGTCATTGTTGGAGAGTCAAACTAAGCAAACGACCGGCTATGATCTATGACTATGAGGTAGAGGTTACTTCACACTTAGGTTTTCCACTGAGGAAGCAGAAGGAGAACATCTGTGACAAGGTCCCCAAGGACGAGAGCTGCTCTGTTAAGGGCCATGGCTGACTCTTTCTTTTTTAATAATCCTTGGCTATCGAAACTATTTCGATTCAATGATATATTGTATTTTTGTATTGTATTGTATATATAATTGCAAATAATAATATCACAATTTTCTTTCAATTTTGATTTGATCAAGATTTACCTAAACTGAGTATCTTTAAACTGCATTGAAGAGGTAACTAAAGTCACCTGCTTCTTTTGAAAGTTCACACTTCATTGATTAAATTCAGTGTTTTTCAGGCTGACCAATAGGTGATGTGAGCAGGAAAAAAATATTTATTTGAGCACAGAGCTGCATTTAAGAGAAACTAGCAGTCACAGAAATGAGTTTACAATTAGATTAAATAGATCACCATATTGCACAGAACTAACAATACAATAGTAATCCCACTAATGCTAATACTATGTACAGAAGAGGCACCTTGTTCATGTGTGTGAGCACATTGTAGTAGCAATAGATGATGATGCCCACTGGGATGAGGAAGCAGAGCAAAGTGTAGAGGATGAGGTAGCTGTAGTTGCTCCAAGACCTCTCCTCCCAGGCCAAAGAGCAGGACGTCTGGACTCCCTCTGGCCCATAGCCGCTCCAGCCAAACAGAGGAGTAACAGCCCAAAAGAGGCAGAAGACCCAGACGAAGAGCAGACCCGTCCTGCTCCTCTTCATACTCAGCTTAAGCCCTGCCCGGGGTTTACACACCACATGGTAACGCTCATAGGCCAACAGGGTCAGAGTGCACAGGGACACCAGCCCTGTACGACAGCAGAGGAGCAGAGAGTGAAGGGTCAGCCTCACAACAAGACATCTTTATAAGAGGGGGCAATGAGTTCAGGAAAAAGCAATCTTCTAAGAGAAATAAGAAACATCTGAAATAAATTGTGCTTTCAAATCCAAGCTGGGATATCATGATCTTATGATCCCTTACAGCCATGTATGAAAAGAGAGGAGATAGTATGAGGATTATTATGTGCGATAAAACATATGGTGGTTGTAATCTATCGCATCACACAATATACATTTGTATCATAGTTTATCACAAGCTTAGTACATTTACTTTGAGCGAAGTCTTTGAAAGTGATTTAAGCATAGCCAACTTTTATTGCTTATAGGTCGGTACAGTTCTAATCGTTACAACCCTTCGTTTACATTTAAACTATGTTTTTGGCTTAATGGCTTAACGGAAAGAGCATTTAATTCATTTCATTATAGGCTTTAGACTAGAGTTAATAGACTATTAACTCTTGAGAGACTCTTGTTTTTGTAGAATCCTGCATTTGCTTGGTTCCATGTAATGATGAATGGAATGCTGAAACTCTCACAAATGACTCTTTTATAATGATACAGTAACACAAACACCAAATAATGTATTTCTAAAATACTTAGCCTATGGCAAAATTTCAAGAAGTTGTTGAAATGGACAGGCTATCTAAGAAATAAAAAGTCATCTCAACCACAGTGGGATAAAAACAGCCTGTGTGTGGAGGAAAACAATATCCTGCCAACTTTTGTGCTTTAACCTTTTGGCCCCGAGAAAACAGCCTTAGCCCCAAGACACTGCACCTAAATAAAATAAACTTTCATCTCCCAACTCACCGAAATAATTGACCGCAAATCCCTGGAAGACACAGGCGGCACGCCCGATGAAGAAATAGCCTCTGTAGTTGGTGATGGTCACGACCAGCGAGCCGCACAGGCCGATCATGAGGTCAGACACCGCCAGGCTCAGGATCAGCACGCTCATGGGCTGCAGCAGGGAGTTCTTCACCATCACCACGATCACCAGCCCGTTATTGAACACAGTTAACACGGTGGTGATGAACATAAGAAAAGAGAGGATACTGTAGCCCAAGCGAGGAAAGACGGTCGGGGTCACAGTTCCCAGCGCCGTCTCGTCTTCTCCTGAGAGCCATGGCCTACTGCTGTTGTCCATGGCGGATTGGGTTCAAAGTGTGACCCCACAGAAAGTACAGCTGCGGAAACTGTGCTCAGATCACGAGTGAACGATCTTATCATGTCTGATCCGCGGTGAACCTCACTTAGAGACAACACGGGATCTCTGATTTTAAGAGGGTGCACCTGGCTTCACAGAAAAAAGCTCCCAATGCAATATGCCAAATGAGGCCTAACAAGATTTAGCAGGATTATGCCAAACAACCCTCTGCAATAAGGGTAATTGCAAAGCAGATATTAACAAATTATTTCATAAACAAAAGTAAATTTTATAGAACAGAATTTTGGTTATGGGGATTATGTGTAAAAGGAAAACAAAGGAGAGTATTACAGAGTCAGGTGAAGTTAAAAACCAAGGTTAACTGTTAATCTCATAATAAAAAATAAAATAGCCTACAGCAGCTATCCCAATGTTTTATAACTGAAAAGGTCGTCGATTCAAAGACTCCTTTGTCCTATGCATTGTGACGTTGTGTCCTTGGGCCATGCAGACATTTCTCATTCACCCACTGTGCCTTATAGTGTGCAGTGTCTGCCTTTCCAGGACAGACATGGCTACAAAAGTATATTACACGAATAATGATCCTTTATATACCCTGCAGAGTAGTTCTATTGTTCCACTAATGTTCATTCTCATGCTTGGGAAAAGAAGGGAAGTTACATGAGTAACATAGAGACTTTTAATAAATAGTGAATAAAAATACACTACACCCAAATAAACTTCACAGAAAGTCGATCCCTGTTTTGAATAATTTAAAACATTAATTGTTCTATTTCTAAATATATCTTTTCATTTCAGAAATGTGAAAACATTTCACACATTTTCTGCAAAAATAAAAGCAGCAAACCTGTGAAGACTGTACCACTCATCACCAACTTCACAGATCAGAAACAAACTATTGCTAAAAATACCAGCAACACTCGGGTCTCACCTCCTCACTCATACGACACATTGCATCTGTTTTGTGCACATCTTCCATCTATCTGAGTGTAAAATGGCATATTTTAAAGCTTGCGATAAAAACAAAGAGGCTAGTGTGAAATATCTTCTGAGTTAAGGCAAATGACAACTGAAATGTAACACCCCTTCATTTACAATCTGACAGATGCACAAAAAGAAGGGCTCACACTGTTAAAACATTAATACTACTGCAAGTGCTGAGTGATTGCCCTCTAGTGGCAAAGCCATAAAACGACAAGTGCAAATACAGAGTCATTTTCATCCAATAATTGCTAGTATTTGTATAACTGATCTAAATGGTGAGAGTCAAGCTGAACCTTTAATTTTGCTGGACTTGGCTGTCAGCAGTATTGCTGATGGACCGTTGCTGAGGCCAGAAGGTGGACTCGTGCTGCAGAGGGGTACGGCGTGGGAAGAATGTGTGCTTGAAGTCGTAGTTGAGAAGGCAGCTGATGGACGCCATGTACATGTCAGCGAAACGGGACAGGCGGCGGGAGAAGTAGGTGGGGTTGTGGTACGTCCGGAACAGGCTCCCAAACTGAGCATTGAAGATGTCCTTTGTATGTGGCCTATCAAAATACAAAAGTGATTGTTTTGACTGGTCTTACAGAATAATTATAAAGACAGAGTTGTTTAATTTTAACCCCCAAAATGAGGTAAAAGTAGATTTTTTTTAAATGCCAAGATGTAGTTGATAAAACAGAATATCCAAAAACCCATTTGTGTTTTTTGTTATAATTAAAACGTCTCCAAAATGAAGTAAGAAATGTAAATCTATGTAGTAGTATAGAACTAGACAAAAATGTGTATGTTTTTTTCTTTTCACTTGCAGAGTCTTGGCTTTATATGTACAATGTCAATGGAAAAAAGTATTTGAAGAAAAGCAACAGCAAGAGGTTTACTTAGAGATAAATGACTCACATTTTATGTTCATTTCTGTGTAACTGTGTATCTTGTTCTTTGTTGCAATTGTAGTAATTCAAACATGTCCTCACCTCATGGCTTCCCTCTCTTTGATCCATTCCTGAACAACTGCTTGAGATACTGGATCTCGGTGAACCTGTTCAGGAGTGCAAACGGATAAACAAACCAGAAAAACATGTAAATGACAAATCAGTGCATATTGGTGCTTTTTCACAGACCTGCATCTGCTCTATGAGGCTGGTGAGCGCCTGCAACCAGGTCGTCATGTGCACAAACTCTTCTGTGTTCATAATTTTAATCTCTTTCCGCAGCTCAGGGATAATGGCACCTGTCCTCCAGCCGTGCTTCAGTGTCAAATCCTGCACAATAATGGACACTTGAAACACCATACAAAACCATGCATCCCTTCCATCTGCTATTTTAACAAACTTTCCATTTATTCATTTAATCAAATAATGAATAAATTAATGATTTTTCATAGTAACCGTGCCAAATTATAGATCTGTGGAGAGGCAAGCCTGCTCACAGTGAGTTGTTTAAGATATTTTTGCATAGTAAAAACACCTGCAATTCATGAATGGAAGATAAGTTTAATGCCATACGGTGGAACAGTCCAGGGAAAGCAATAACACCGTCATTGATTCTCAAATCCAAAACAACATATCAAATTAATTTAGTGTGTGCTGCAGTAATGACTCCCTCTACACACGGGTCGGCCTGTATGCACTGTTTAACCTGTCGAAGTTTGCCACTAATACATTAGAGGGGAAGACTTCACACTTGGTTGCCCAGTGTTGCATTTTCAACCTAAGTAAATGCTTCCTGAGTTTGGCACAGTGGAAAAAATCTATTTCCTCAGAACAGGTAGACTTGCATTAAAAAAAATTAGGCAGGTTGCTATGATTAAAAAAAAACACCAATTCAAAAGGAAAATGTTGATTTTGCTTTAAAGAATTAAAAGTCTACCAGATGAGTCATCAGTAGATGTGAAACTTTTAATGAACAAAAACAATTTCAACCCAATTCCAATCATCTTCGTCGTCGCTTTAAGACTTCCCCTGTGCCTAACCTTAAGACTGAAGAGGGCTTAGAAGATATATATAGCCAGAGTTAAGATTAGGGAAAGTGTCTCTATCTAAAATGAAATCTTTAAATGCTTCGTTTTTTCATACTTCTGGGTTTTGTGTGATGTATGAAGAGCAGTGCTTCTTACCGCTAAGTCGCTGTAAATGTGATCACCAAAGTAGAGCACTTTGGAACCTCTCCAGCCCGTGAGCCGCAGGAACTCATAAAGGTTTCCCTGATGAAAAACAAAGAACGGTATTTAAGTTAGAGGTCATATACCCAATGCAAATGTGATGCAAAATGTGATGCAAAATGTGTTCCAGGGAAATGGTAACACTAGCTACATAATAATGATTTAAGGCTATAAGAGTTTTAACCATAGTTTCACTATAAAGCATCCAAATGACTACTGATGCACTACAACAGTACACTACCTGTGGTACTGTCTTGTACATTCACTGTCTTCCACGTTATGCTTAAGATATTAAGATATATTGACTACTCAATGCCCACATCAGGTCTACAAGGTAATTGCTGTGTCTATTCTACCTGTTTTGACGGTGATAAGATCTTACATAATTGCAATTTCAGGTGAGTTTGTTGTTTGTGCCCCAGGGGAGAGCGCTCCATCAGCAATGTTGTGTCAAAGAATTAAATTAAGGTAGTATTTATTACTTTATAATTGAAGTGAGCCATCAAGATAAACAGACCAATAAGGTAACCATCAATAAAGAGCTATCACAGATGAAAAAGCATCTGACCCACAGGTTTCTATATTACAGAAAGTAATTACCGCAATATAAAATGAATTAGAACCAGCCATGTTTTGTACATGGCAAATATCAGTCAAAAGTTTTGACTAAAGTTTTGTGTGATGCGTTCAAAGCAACTGAGATGTGACGTAATGCTGAAAAAAGGTGTCAAGTCTGTACATCTAATAGTTCATCTGTGCACAAAAAGTTAAGGAAACAATGTGAACCGTTGAAAGTCTAAGAGGCATTACCTGTTTGTAAATTTGTCCCTTTTCCAACTTGTGAATCCTATCCCACAGCAGTGCTCCTTTATCCGTCACCCGCCGGAACGGTCTGCAACAAAATACATTATTCAGGACAAAAAAATCACACAAGCTGAACATGTAGGTATAGCAAACTGATTTACAGGTGAGAAATGTACTGCTGTTTGTTGCTGGCCATGAATAAAAAATGTGTGTGAGACCTCGGGTGGATAACGACCAAGCACTTAGCATCTACTCACTTTCTCCTGTCATTGAAGAAGCTGGGTTTGTCAGCCTGCACTATGACAATATCAAACAGATCTCTCCAGTCCTTCCCCACGATATAGCTCATTCCTCGATTCCTGAAAAAGGCAGGTACATGCATTTTAATAAACCTGAGTGCGGTCAACTGGATTTGTCTTATGCAAGAAGTTAATTAAAAATCAGATGTGTGTAACCGTCTCTCGTATCCATGAAAGCTTGTATTTGTACATAATGTGCAACCGAGCGTTCTCAACAAGCTGCTTCTAGTCATTGACAAATGTAAAAGCTTGGATGTTTGCCCTCTGTATTAGTTGGGACTGAGTGCAGCAGCTCTCTGATATATTAGAGCACCCACACATGACACCTTTAATTAATGAAACCAACAAACACTAACAGTGTGTTTTCCTGCACTTACACAAAGTCAAAAGGGCTGTTGGTAATGAGGAACATCTTTTTTCCATGCTCCGACAGCTTCTTGAGCACGGCGTGGCTTTCCTCCCCATAGCAAATATATTTGTCTATGTGAGAAAGAATGTTAATGAATCCAGACTTATGAACGAAAGGAAACAATCATTGAGCATTTATAGTTTTTAATTAAACAGATAAAAAAAGAAATAAATAATAATAAAACAGATAATTACTTACCAATATCTGCTTCTACTGCTCTGTACATAATGCCCTTAACGTGAACATCTCGGATAGCTTCCTGAGGAGAAACAAACAACTCAAAGTCAGACACTCGGGACTTCAGGAGTTCAGCATTAGTATTCTGCTGCAGTAGCAACACTTTGTACATAAACAGTTCCCTTAAAAGCACAAAAGGAGTGCGTGACTGCATACAAATGAAAAATGAAAAACGGACCCTGAAGTTAGTTACTTAGGTGATTTAAAGCCAAACTTTCCACCACTATTTTCCACAATGTGTGACCTGGAGCAAGTGTTTGTAAATACATTTTAGGGAGGTGCATTTTAAAACAGAGATTTACTATTCAAACATCGGTGTGATGAACAGAAAGGATTCAGTTTAAGACAGACAAACAGGGCACCGGGTGAAAGTATATCTAGGAG
>KN499391.1:31960-43717 GCA_000787155.1 Scartelaos histophorus | reverse complement strand
GTCCAGTGTTCTCAGTGGGTGACAGGGCATTTAACAGAGCATTTTGAGCTTTGATAATGCAGATAATAAAGAGTTACTCAAACGTGTGAATGAAACAAAAAACAGGTATTATTTTGAGGAAGTAACAGCATTATAATATGGTTTAAACCCCACAAGAGTCAGTTTTGTGTAGACATTTCAGATTAAGATTTAAAATTTCCCATTATCCATATCCAATATAACTTTAAAATGTAGCTTGGCCTTCTTTATCTACACCATATGATGCCAGATAGCTACTTTTGTCATCCAATTGCTTTATTTCACACTCCATCTATGGATGTTGTCCCTTAATCCCAGTCATCCTGTAATCTTGCCTTTCTTCATCCCTCGCTCTGGTCACAGCCCCATGCACACCCCCAGATCTATCATACGAGCCACCCGGCCTCCTTTTTAATATTTCACAGCTTCATACCCACATACAAATCCTCCTCGTTGAGTAGTGGGGCAAATCACTTCTTCTCCAAGTCCTATTTCCTGCGTAGAAGTGCACTAGCTGCCCCTCCTCGCTCGTTCCTTCTCTCCTCCATTCTCTTATTTGAGCGGCGATACGAAGCGATGGAATTGCAAATGTAGTATCAGAGCAGGGGATAGATCTGAGGCACTCACAACAAGCCTGATATTACCGAGGCCCAGAGCAGATGAAAAGATAAGAAAACGACACAATATTACTAATCTGCCACTAGATCTAATTTTCCAGAGAGTGCTGCCTTGGCTATTGGAGTCAGGGAAACGGCGCTTGTTCCCTGGATAGAAAAATAAACAAGATGCTATAAGACATGTTAACTATCCGAAGGTATTATTAGATCATATTTCAAGGCGGCGCTTTTCTACAGGAGTTCATTTCGGTTTTCGCTTATGAGGTCAGCCTATCATCTGGTCCTCGGTGAATATGGACAGAGCAGTGATGATGGTGGAACCCGGTATATTCTTTTTGATATAATATCATCTATTTATATTTATTTTTTACTATTTATTATGAGGTCTCACACAAACATAGAACTACATTGCGACCCCCGTGGGGCTTATTTAAATAATACATTTGTCATGGCAAATCCACGAGTAAAATGAACAGGGAAATATATTACATACATTTATGGCAGAAAGTACAAAGTGAAACCACAATGCTGATTATTTTAGTGTATAGATTTGCTACTGCAATATCTACTGACTGATACGACGTCATGCACAAGATACAGAGCTCTAACGTGTGGGCACCATAGACTAGACTATTATACTATACTATTACTATATTGACTTATCGCTCAAAACCGGAATAATATATTTAGAGGCTGAATAACTATCATGATTACTTTTTCTTTGCAAAAGGGACATTTTTGTTATTCAACCTTCTACAGCTCAAATCTTAGCGTATTCCAACAAAAATAAATTACTTCTATGCCTAATCACATCTTTATTTTATTTGTATTTGTTATTTTATTTGCAATTGATTTGATTCCTTTTAATTATACAGTATATTTAAATGTAAATTGTAAATGTAAAGTAAAAAATGTAAATGTAAATTTTTTTATTTTAACGTTTTATTGGGATTATCTTGCTTTATTTTAATTGTAGTGGCATAAAATAGTTTCAGTATTCGTGTTTATCGCAAAATATCTCTAACGATATATCATACTTGAAATTTGTTTTAGTGACAGGCCTAGTGGTAGATTTACACAAGAGAAAAACAGGACGCTGAGGCATGTTTAGTCTTTTTCCTTGCCGTGTTGTGGCCAAAATGTCACATCGTCTGGTCTTTACACCTGGGCTCTGTCTGCACACATCTGTGAGGCTTCCCATTACGGCTGATGGGAGCTTTTACCACCACTGCATTCGCTGAGCGTCGCTCCAGCTGCCTTTCCTAAAACACACATCCAGTGGTATAATTGTGCTGCTTTTTCATGCACACACGGCCAGTCGCAAAGGGAGAGATAACTAAATTGGTATTCTGGACAGATCGTGGAGGCATGACCATTTTATAGATTATGTCACTGATAGGGCTGTGTGCGGGTTTGAGGTTACAGCGGTGAGGGCCTGGTTTATTACAATGATAATAGGGTGTCATGGGACATTGTGGTGGATATGACATAAGGCTGTGATAGGGTAAAAACCGGGGCTCTCACGTGGGCACGTCAAAAACAGTATCTAATGCAAACAGTCCAGCATGCCGAGTAAACACAAGAGCAGACTTTGAACTACACATTTGACATTGAAGTTAAACTGAGAACAGAATAACAGTACAAATCCATGCAATTTAATGAGGAACATACCCACATACTGTACATACATGCAGAAGTACTTGAAAAATGAACACTTTATTTAAAAAGTGTAAATGACTTGACTTTTAATTGTCGTTACTGCAACAATTACTGCTCGATATTCCACCTCAAGCCATGATTATGTTTCTGCCAAAAAATTCTTTCACTCTGAATGAAAGGTTAAGATTGGTTTGATGTCGAGGTGCACTTTATTTCACCGGGACCGAGACCAAGACCAGATTTTTAAGGGATTTCAGGTCAAGTAATAGCAGCAAGGACAACACTTGCTGGCCAGCCAAGAAAACAAGCTTTTACGTGATACTTTACAAAGATCTATAGTCTGGAGCTGGAATGATTGATGGATGGATTAACCAATGAGAGAAAAGCACAACAACAAACACAAAAGGAGTAAAAAAGGAAGAAAAACATACAGAATAAACAGTGATGATTTCTGCAGAATCATCTAACAAGGGTCTAAAGTGTTAGTGTGATGTAAAATAAATTATAGGCTATATTTCATTCTGCTGTGATTGGATTGTTGCAAATTTGTACAATTGTCTAACGCCGTCTAAAAAGTAAAGGACTGGAGATCCAAGTACAACATATTATTACAAGAGAAACACAATCATAATCACAGAAGTTAGACTCTGGTAACTTTCATTGAACTATTTCTAAATAAAACAACTTCACCTTCTAGAGAATATACAAATCGTCATTTGTCCGGAGCTCATATTGTCACCATGGAAACCATCACCATTAGCAGCAACAAAACCCAAGGCCAAAAGTCTCATCATGTGGTTTGCTAATGTTATTATAAAAATTATGAAAATGGAAAGCAGAGAGGGAGATATTTTTGGAGAGAGCAGCGAGTTCTGTTTGACAAAATGTCCTTGTCTGCACAAATCTATTAGAACCAGAACAGAACAGAGAATTAATGATGCACAGGTGCCAATAGGAAATATTCACTAAACACCACACGCCCAATAACTTACGAGTTTGGGACATCAGGTCTTTTGTTCTCATTTCTTTAGAATCGATTACAAAGATTTAAATGTCTGATAATAGCCCGAAACTGTGTGTACTGAGATCCAAACTTTTAAGACTTTTCAGATTAACACTGCAACTGAACAAAATGGAAAATTAGAACACTTGAAGGGTTTAGAAAAAGACAATTTTACTAATGGATTCCTCTTCAGATTGTTTTATTTAATGTAATGCTTAGTTCTTACCTCACAAAAGTGCTGCAAATGTGAGATTTTGACTAAACTTGAAGCTAAAGTGATTCCTCTTGAGGGCATCTTCATAGGAAACACTTGACACTTGATTGGGTTTTCATCAAAAACATTTGACTCTCTGCCTGTGTCCTTTTGACACAAGTGGTCTGAGCTATGAAGCACTGCATGTTCTGTAGAGTCTGGAGAGCGCAGATAAAAAGTATTTGATAACTACATTATTGATGAGCGTAACAATCATTTACTAGTGGTGACTAAAAACAATACGGGCAGCGACTGTTTCATGCTTGATTTGTTTTAGTTTGTTTTTGTCAATCATGTTAATTATGTTAAGCAATATTTATCAAGAATTAAGTGAAGGCTACTTCAGACTGAACCACCTCCTGTGCTATTCAAACAAGACAAAGCTCCCATGGGATGAGACACATAAAGGGAGAAGATAATGATATACTTAACAATAAATTAAAGATGACCTAATTGTGCTTGTACAGTTATAACCTATGACCCCCATACACTTTTGGATATTTAAAATTCAATATTGATCTAAAACAACTTAATAACAGAAACTAGTCCACAACTTCTGCATTAGAAAACTGAGGTGAAGTTGCACTTGGATAGCAGCACATCAACAGATCGGATTTTTTTTTTTTTTTTCAATACCAAAATGACTATGGTCCTGCCGAATCCAAGATGTATCACCATTTAAGAAAATCAAATAGATTAAAGATTGCTGAAACATACATGAATTACTACAAATACAACTTGGGAGAACAAATGGTGAGAGGAAAAAACTACAACAAAAGTAGACTTTGCATAATAGGTTTGCTTTAATAGATATTTTTCATAACATGTTTAGAACAAAAATAATTATAAGTTTATAAGTTT
Organism: Scartelaos histophorus; assembly: GCA_000787155.1. Lineage (NCBI taxonomy): Eukaryota > Metazoa > Chordata > Actinopteri > Gobiiformes > Gobiidae > Scartelaos > Scartelaos histophorus. The sequence continues at coordinate 39,306 of KN499391.1, read as the reverse complement.
AATTATAAGTTTATAAGTTTATTATAAGTTATTTTTCATGAAGGATTTTTAGTGAAAGCTGTTGTTGGTTATGGTTAGGGTCCATAAGATTGTACAGTTGTATTTTGTTTTATCTGCAAAAAGTGTGTTTGCCATGTACTAGTGGTTAGTTCACCGGATCACACAACTGCACATTCACTGCTGGGTAAAGAGATTATGCAAAAAGCACTTTGGGACTGGGACGAAATGCAAATACAAACAACCATCTTCTTCTAATGCCCTGAAGGAAACATATCATACATTAAGCAAAAGTCACCAAAAGCCTCTGCGAGATTTAAAACAACTTATCTTTTACCGTCAAGGCACAAGGCCCTTATTCTTAACCGTGTGTTCAAGCTTCTCTGTCTCAGCACGGAGCCTGTAATTAACTCTTAGAAAATGTGATGATGAAACAGCCTCAGTCAACATCAAAGAAGAATGGGCAATTTCCCAAGAGCGTCAAAACATTACGGAAGTGCGCCCTCCGCTTCACAGCCCTGTTAAATCATCGTGTATTTGAGAATTCCCATCTGGCTGAATGAAAAGTTTATAATGCTAACAGCTGAAAATAAATAGGTCAATAAAGAAACAAAATCAACAAGTGTGTGGATTAAGAAGGCAGTTTTAGAGTGTGTTTTTTAATCCTGGTTTGATAACTGCTTCCTCCATGTTTGAACCAGGACTGTTGCTGCCACATGCAATAAATGTTTACTGTGTCGTAAAGCCCCTCTCTTCATGACCTCAGATGGTGCCAAGGCTGTGCACAAATGAAAGAGCTGCAGAGGAAAAGCTAGAGAGATTTCAAGGCCAGTTTTTGTTGATATGTTTTGATAGAAAGCAAAAGTGAGGAGGAGAAGCAAGGATTTTCATGTATCCAGGGTGGTACAAAACAGTTCTTTTAAAAGGTGCACTGCGCAAATTTTTTGTTGAAGGGTTAGTAACCTACTCGTCTCCATGAAGATGCTCTAGAATGTTCCATGGTAGAGATTAAACCTATCTATCTCAACAGAGAGGAGTATATATATGTGCATGATATACTAGTATGAATTAAAACTATTGCTTTTGTCCTTTGTCTTGCTTTTATGGTTTGTAACATGGCAACAATTCCTGGATTAATTTGCACTCCATACCAAAAAATCCTTGACAGTTTAAGCTTTTTTTCCACTAAACTTTCAACTAAAATCTATTAGGGCTGCACATAACAATACCGTGCAGATCTGTGGAGAGGCAGCCTCACTCACAGCCAGAACGCTTGGTTTTCTTGGTCATTTTTAGCTATAAAATCATCTGCAATTGAGTAGATAGAGTTGTTTAATGTCATACTGTGGAACATTCCAGGCAGACAGATGGTATATCCATAGAAACAAGCAGGTTACAGCCGTACATTAGCCAAAAATGTAAGAAATATTTTTTATTGTTTATTTAGATGTATTTATTACATTTGTAACCAAATAATGGTACATATATGACAACTGAGATAGAGAATAATTGATCAAAATAATATAATCATAAAAGTGAAGAGGAGAAGGATAAATGCTTTTAAACATAAATGTAATATAAATGTAAATGTAAATGTAAATGTAAATGTAAATATAAATATAAATATAAATGTAATATAAATGAATTCTAAATTCTTGCTTTTGTTCTTTATCTTCTTGTTATGGTTTCCTAGATAAAATTGTGCCACAACAAAACAAAGAACAAAAAAACTTAGCAACGTATTTATCTTGTTAAGTGAATGTTGAGTGAATCTCAAACTAGCTCCTGGCCTTTCACAATGATGATGCTAAAAGCCTTTTTACTGCTAAACTCTGAACTAAAATGCCCATCACACTGGTTAAGAAAATGTTTGGGCTGAAACTAGCAATTATTTATGATTAATTCTCTAGTTAGCGATTACTTTTCCCATTAGTACACTGGTCTGACATTTTCTTGTTCATTATAACTTTTCATTATCCAAATAGTGGTTAAAGAATCCCACCTTTGTTTAGTATTAATGCAAACTTTTTTTTGCAACTTGGCATGTTTAAGAGTCTGCACAGTCCAGATAAATAGTTCAAACATTATTTTAGTGCTAGTGCAGTTAGCCACGATTATTCCGATTCATCATTGTAGCACAAAATGCATTAAAACAAACGATTTATTTTGTCTAAATCCGCACGACTAGAAACTGGAATAACTTGGATCTTAAATACAAACTTCATAACAAGCATCTCGGTGTGTCAATATGTGTCTCGTACAAACAAAACAACACAAAATATTTCCTATTTCGTTAATGCAATGAAGGAATCAAATCAATAATTCCAGGAAATAAAGACTGTTGTTGACTTAATCACAATAATTCATAATTTCTATTTGCACTCTGTCCGCTGTATTAACCCTCGCCACTGAGGGTCAAGTCATTTACACAAATCAATAAAATGTGCTGTGTTATTACAGCAGTGATAGTGCACCCGCAGATAATCACAGAAGAGGAAATAGAGAAACGCTAAATGGAAGTTATGATTCAAATCCCTTTTTCTGGACACGAGTAAATAGGACAGCGAAGGCTAAGCAGCTTTAAAACAGTTTAGTAATACCATTCTTCAGAGAGATTTACATTTATGAGGTTTTATTTACAGCTACACTATAAAACCAAACATTCTGCTACGAATAAGAGAAAGAGAAAATTGGCTGTCTGAGGTTTTCAAGGTCCTATATTATGCAAGAATGACTAATGTGAGTTTATTAGAACGTTGTCACTATCTCAAAAACATACCTGGAGTTGAGTTTTGTTTCATTACACGTGATAACACAACCCTGTTATTAGTTTGTCTACATCTCCGAAGGTCAAAATGCTCTGCTCCACCTTGTGATATCATGAAGTTGCACAAGTTAACAGACACATTGTACCTTTAGCTCAGTAAAGATTGGAGATCTGAAAAATTCTAGTGACCATGTGTGGAGTTTAAAAACACAGTGGAGCACTTCCTGTATTACCGTCACAGTGTGGGACATGGTGTTTTCTGATTCAGTAAAACACAGCCTAAATACGCAGGGTTTGTGTGTGAAACAAAAATGTGAAGTGTGAAATGTGTGAATGAAACAAAAGAAACTCCACAATAAATCAAATCAACAGAACAATAAAAGGACTAGAACCACAACTGGAACCTGAATATCTTAACCTGAATTTACAGGACACGTGCACATTTTTCTCATTGTCACTACAGCTGGGTTATGCCTCATGTGAAAGCTCTGAAGTGCCAGAGGCTGCACTAGCACTGATCACTGAATGGGTGGAGGAGCGGAGTTTTGGAGGATTTGAACATCATGGCGACTAAAAGAGGTTATGTTTATCAAATTTGAAATAAACATTCTACATACCTGCCCTTTAAATATCAAAAACTAAATTCTTACATTTGTTGGTGCCTCTTTCCTGCCTTATTAGTGTTGGACTGTATGAAATGAATACTTACAGAAGTTAAGAGGAAAGGGAGAGGCAGGCACATCACTATCAGTGTATGCACGTAGGCACTAATGGAATTTGACTTTTCCTTCAGCCTGACAACATCAGTTTAACAACTGAAAACAGACAGAGCATTTAATAGTAACAACAATGTCCTGATCAAAATACAAAACACGTTTCTGAAGCTGCATTTCGGTAATTAGGACCGGAGCTACCTGCCTTCAAAATGTTTTCGCTGTTTTTTATAGAACACAGTGCAGTGAAACTATTCCATCTTCCAATAAGACACAATAAACTGTTTATCGACTTAGGCCCTCTTCCTCTTTCAATAAACTGAACATGTCCTCATAAAACACCCACAGTCACATGCTGAAACGCTAAATGTTTTCTGCTTGTTATTTACTTTCTGATTGGTGCAGGATATAGTCTCCTCTTTTGGTCATGTTGCCTGGATGTTATACAGTAGGCAAAAAAATATATATATATTTACGAGAAGAATTTTATAACTAAACTGCAGAGGTACAAAATCTATACCTGCTTATTATACAATCAAAACTAGAATAAGTACCAATACTGAAAAAGTCAGTAAATGGGGCAAAGTTGAGCCTTTCTGGCATTGCACCTGATTTTTACTGCATTCCTTCATTCATTTTAAACTGTTTGCAGTCCTAAGCTATTGCATATTTTCCTAATGCATTCTAATTATCCACCATGATGAGCAACAGAACTTCAGACTGAGCATCCCACCCACAATGTTGATGGCATCAGCTGCAAAGTGTCAATAAAACCCTAGAGCCCTGCTGCAGATCAATTTGACTGTTTTGAACACGTTTGGCATACATAAACTGGATTCTGGGTCTACTTTTATCCTGCTTCTTCAGTTCACCTGTTTGGGCTTAAGGCTGCAGCATTATAAGGAACAGGCCCTGACCAAAACGAGCAAAGGACAAACAAGAAAATGAGAAGTAAAGAAAGAAAGAAAGAAATTATCAAACACCGACACAATTCAAGTTCATCCCTGGGGTGCGCTTCTTCTATTACATCGTAGCGGCAGCGACCGGGCTCAACTCGCGATGTGATTGGCCGTCCCCAGAGACCTGCCCTCTCCGCACTAAACCTGATGACTAAGCTTGTCCGTCTGATCCTTTTCTAGACTAAAAAATGGCAATGTTAAATTCTGCATATCAGCTCACAAACTTTGTACAAACATTATAAACCCATCAAGAAGTGTCCATATTAAACTATTTTCTTATCTATGTTATAATATATACACTCCAGGTATATTTTTGACATAGTAACAACATTTTAAGACTCAGAACCTTTGATATACAGTCATATAATTATCTCCTGGCGCTGACCTGACAAAGGGCAAGTCACACATTTCATTCTTACTCTTACCTATTCAAGAAATCCCACAATCCATGCAGAGATCACATGCAATCACATAGAAAGCGGAAATAAGGTGTTTATCAAGGCAAATTAGAAACATGTAAAATTACATTGATTTGAATCATTGCATTTCCAACCCGGGTGCTACCAGGCTAAATTTACAACTTCACATTTCAGTCTCCATTGTGCTTTTCTTGTTCATTACAAGGTGGCCCTGGGACATTTTGTTTGCTTATTTTTGACCTACAAAGCACTAAAGAGGCAATCAAATCAGCACAATAGTTCTAATCCTGAAAGTACACCAAAGATAGTTTACATCATTGTGCTATCCAAATTGAGTATAAAGGAGAAGTGTCCTTAATACTGAAATCAAGTCTTAATCTTTCATATTGTGGCAACCGTAATACAGCAATTCTAGCCAAACAAATGCATTGCAAAATAAATCGCTTCATTTATATTCTGACCTTATAAAACCCAGAAAACATAATTTGGAATACATTATTTTGCTGAAAAATAAGAACCCAAAAAGTGTACTGTGAACACCTATAGAGACGTATAGAAGGCCATTGCCATGTTCTTACTCATCAGAACCACTTTAGTGCCAGAGTGCATCTTTAAATATAGCCCCCATCCCCTTGGTACCCTCTATTTTAGCCTGCACATGAGTCAAAAGTAGGCTACAGTTAAAGCTGACATTGCTGTTTAATGATGTTACAATAAGCATCTTTAAAGAACTTGGTGGCACTGTTCAAAGTATGTGTCCCACTGCCTTCTAGCTCCATGCACCGCAGCACCGGCTAATAGTGGATTCACATTCTCTGCCATCATAGTTAATTATCCATAATGAGCTCTTGTCGCAATATATTCACAAAATGTTACTCCAGAAAAACGCCATTAAGAGACCAGCTGCAAAGAACCGACTGGTCCAAACTTTGGATCTGTCCAGCTGTCATGACCCATCTGCCATCCAAAGGCTAACGGTCAATATTGCAATGATGAGATGCACAAGTTTAAGTAATACAGTGTCACCCAAGGGAGACAACGGTCATTGGGATGGGCTATGTAAAATAATATTTAACTGAGATCTGACCCTGTGATGATCTGCCAACTTGAGGCAATTGTTCATATAAAATGACTCAGTGCTTTTCTGTTTATTGCAGCTTTATGCTCAAAACTGGCAAATACAGACTGTCTAAATGGTTAGTCATTGCCACTCTGAGTGACTGAGTGAGTGTATTGAACCAATCATAGTAAAATGTGAACTGCAGGTGAAATGGATAGATTTAGTTACGTCTCGAAGGAAATTTGATGTAGCATCTAAGAAAATCATATCACATGGATTTGTAATTTAATCCACCACTGATCAAATACATGTTACTTACCCAAAAGAGGCAGATTTCCACTGACGACACGGCGTTGCCCTCCTGCAGCCCGCCGACGAGGAGAGCCGCACTGGGTTTTCTGTGACCTCCAGAGGTAAAGAGGCATGTCTCCTATAACAGAAATAGGGACAGACCATATTAGGGCAGAATGCATTTCATGTGGTGCTGACATGAAAGGGTAAAAGGAAAAAGAGGTGAGCGGGAGAGGAGAGGAGCTGCATTGTAATCATTCTAGCTCCTGTGAGGTGTTCCTGTGGGGCCTGCCTGACTTTTGGGTGACTTTTTTTCCACACACTGCCTGCGTAATATTTCAAAAGAGGAATATCTTAGCACCAAAAGGATAGGTTCCTATATCAAGGAGCTACAACCCTGTATAGATGCATATTTATGTAATAAAAATAAAAAATAAATCACCAAGATCAGATGTGAAATGCACACATGTTTTTTGACTTGTGAACGTGCACATGTCTTCATACTGGGACTACACACCAGCACCGCAGGGCTCAAAACATCTGGTGAACCCGCATCCATTTGTTTGATGCATACATTGACATTTTACCTCCCTTGCCTGTATGAACGCAGTGTGTGAGTCAGACTAATAGTTGTAGCTTACTACCCCTGAGTTTACAATGAATGAATAACGCATGACATTAAACTGTAAAGCAAGTTTGAGCCTCTGCGCTAAAAGCAGCATTATTTTTGATATTTATACTATTATTTTAGAGTGCAGTGAAGTTTGGAAAGTGGTTACACATTTATACTGCATTCATATTTCTGATAAACCCATTTCATGAAAATGGTGCATATGAACAGCCTGCCCTGACCAGAGCGCAGTAAATCATATCAATTCTAAACTGTATTAGCAAACACTCCCTCTGTTTTCAGTACAGCTGCCACCCATTGTATTTTTGAAGACTTCTGCATCTCAGTACTTTGTTCCCTTGGCCTATAAATAATATTTTAAAAATGTCCATTTATAATTTTTAGACTATGGGTCATATTATAGTGACAGTATATAGCAGAAACAAGGTGTGATGGAAATTTACATTCTTCAGTCTGTCTTTGTGTAAATGAATGTGACCTGAGACCAGACCAGTGATTATTATGTGTAA
>KN499391.1:0-31950 GCA_000787155.1 Scartelaos histophorus | reverse complement strand
TTATCAGCTTCAGCAGACACAACTGTCCCCACCCCACAGGAAACTCTCAGTTGTCTTTCCTGTCCTCAAATGTAAGTTAAGTTGATTAGTACAAGCATGTGACAAAAGTCACTATGCTTTGACATGTATATAACTTGTATTTCTGTATAAATACTCAGAGCTCAGACGCTCTGGTGGAGATGGAGGGGGACATGCCCCTGTTCATATGCGTTGCAACAAGCTTTGTCTTTGATATCCAAAAACTCACTGAGTTTCACAAATGGATTCATTATTTTTTCTTCAAAATGTACATAATTTTCCCCACAACATTTGTCTTCTTTAAATATCAAAATGATGATAATCAAAAGAAAGACACACAGAAATACACTAAAATGTATCTTTAAATGAAGTTGAGTTCAAGTATCAGACAAATGTGAAAAGTGCAGAAAGATTACATCGCTTTTTCAAGTTCTGTCATTTTTTATGTCAGCTTCTGAGCAGCGGTTTGATATGAGATGCACTTGATAATCAAATTTGCATATCTTCAAAACAACATTTACAATAATTTTCCACCTCTTGTTCTGAGTATCATTTTATTACAGATTCTTCAATCAAGTTTATTCATTTCTACACAAACAAACCATTCTTTCCCAGTATAAGAACACAACGGTGCTTAAAGTCAACTAAACGCAGAAAAGTGAGAATAAATGCTCACAAATGACTTCCCTCTCCCGAGACACTTCCTCCATCTCCTGCAGGGTCATGATCTACAGCTCATAATGAAGGAAAGAATGAGGATCGAAGGTAAATCACCATCTTTGCTTTTCAGCTCAGCTCCTTCTACAGAGTGACAGAGCGGTACATTACTGCTGCTGAGGCGCTAATTTGTCTGTCAATCTCCCATCAGCTTTCCCACTTTCATGAAGGACTCAAGATGGCCGAAGTCCTCCACATAAGACTGACCTGAACTGGACTTGGAGGTGCTGATTTTCATTTAGTTCTTCCAATCCACTCATAAACTGCATGATTAAAGCTGCAATAAATAACATTCTGGATGAATATCTGCCACCTACTTGACTACACGGAGATGGTTTTTCTAGAATGTGCCACAATACTGCATTAAACTTGAAAAAACGCACCAAAAACATGGATTTTTACTGTGACAGGAGTAGCCCATCTACAGATTTGACCTTTAACCTGCCCTGGTGGCATCAACGTCTTGTCTCCATGGAGATAAATATGTTTAATGCCATACAGTGGAACATTTTAGCCAAAGAAAGAACATCTCAAGCATCATCACAAGCAGGTGGCAGACCTTCCACTAGAAAAGTTGCACCTTTTATAATAATGCAAATGATGTGATTATGCAACCTCATTTTATCACCTACTTCAGAAACACTTGTACCCTTTATCTAAAAACAGCACAACAGCAGAAACTAAATTTAAAATGCTTAGTAAGTTGTACATTCTTATTTTGTCCTTGCCCCATATTTTTATAGGAGGTTGTGGTTACATCACACAGTACAGTACAGTACAGCTGGTACAGTATATACAGTGCTCAACTCAATTGTGCAAACACTAGCATGAATATCAAGGCTTTCTTCTTGTAACCTAAATCTATTTGACTTCATCCTGATGAACACCCCATATCTTAATCCAAGATTCTTGATCCAAACCACAACAAAATCTTTTCATCATCCAAAAATCAACAAGTGCATGTACTGGATCAGGGAGGCACTGAAATCAGAAAACAGGGCACAGACCCAATCAACTGTGTTTATAGCGCGTTTCCCCGTCACACACTACAGGATTTTTCGGTCTTAAACAACTGATATATTAATGTAAGAATATTTCTGCAAAGACATAACTCGGTCTTAAAAAAAAAAAAAAAAAAAAAAACACATAAAGAAAACATTATGAGACTTAAAATCTCTGATCGCAAAGATTACGGCAGGATATTTCTGCAGACCACAGGGTGCACAGCCGTGAGCTCGATCGCATCAGGTGTTTCCTGTCTACAGTAAAACCACTCACTCTGAGACTCTTAAGTGTTCAAAAGATCAGAGCTCTGCGCTTCTCGTTTAGTTTACGTACAAGTCAAAGCTTTGCTATTATTATTTGGGAATTATTATTATATGTGATGCAATACTACACAGGAAGTAATGTCATTATGGTGAATCTACAGCTTCATCTCGATACATGCATGTAAACAGTCAGGAACCAATCTTGCCTTTTTACTTTTAAAGAATGCCTCAAACCAGATGAATAGTTCCTTGTTGATCTAAGGCTAAACTCTTATTGGATGGCCAGATCTAGAGAGGACAGAAACAGGTAGAAAATAAAGACAGTAAGACTTCAATTTATCTTCTAAAATAGGCCACAAAATCACCGTTCTCTGGTCAGAATCTCTGGTCAGATGCAAATAAAATTTTTTGAGATGATTTTGAGATTTTTTGATTTGTAAATGTTCTGGTTGAAGTTTAAGTACCAGACAAAACACAAATCTATTGTAGTAATAAACAGAGTAAGTGATTTTTCAATACTTCTCTCACCTCTAATTGCAATTTTACCAACAAGGCCATTGTATCATTGGCGTCGTCCCTTTGTAGTGACTTGATATGCGATTCCTCTCCCTTAGAGCGCTTTTGTCCTCCACTCATCATTGCTCAGACGTATCCCATCTCCGTTTCCACAGAGACGCTCTCCACTCATCTAGTGTTTGTTAAGATTTTCATCGAGCCGTACCACCTCAGAGAATCTCGCCTCAAAACGTCCTGCTCACATTTCTCCGCCTGTCAACCCGGAGTCAAACCTCAGCAGCCTCCATCTCTCTGAGGGATGAGAGCTTTATCCTAAATCCACAGACACATCTGGCCCACCGCGGTTGCTGTTTAACGCCATAATGACCATTTCACACTGTATAAATATGAGCGTATTCTAACACAAGGTACATTATAGGAGCATGAAAGCTTACATTTGAGTCCGTTTTTGCTTTTCAGTACAATTGAATAGAGATAAGTAAAAGTAAAACATGATGTAAAATAGAAGTTGAGTGGTCAGTCCTCATCTTAATAATATATCTGAAATTCAATTCAATTTATTTTTGTATAGCCCACAATCATAGCAACAGTTATCTCGGCGGGCTTCACAAAATTGTTAAATTAGCAAACAAAGATGTCAGAGAATGAAGCAGAATAAGAACAAAAATAATAATAATAATTAATTAATAGTTCAAAAATACAGAATGTCCAACAACAAGCAGAAAATGGATAATTGTCCGAGCATCTCTTGTCCTTAGACCCTCCTTCTTCGGCAAGGAAAAACTCGAAAAAAAAACCCAGTGGGAAAAAACCGAGAAACCTCGAGGAGAACCACAGTGAAGGAGAGATCCACTCCCATGGACGGACAGGCATAGATGGCCAGGACGTATCCACTGCCAATAAGGTTGTAAATCTATAGAAATGAATTTGCATGTTGTATACAGTAAGGTGTACCTGTTATTAACTAAGTCCATTGAACTATCCTATGTGTGAACTGTCAGCTGAGTTATGCAAAATATGACTCAGGCGTAAAACTGAAGAGGCTACTTGGATGGGTGAAGAACATAATTATTCACTCTAAAAGCTTTGTCCAGGTGACAGAGTTCAACCTTTTCTTTTGATGTGGACCCTACCTGGAGTATTGAGTGTTTGCATAGACGTAAAATGTGAAAAATAATGGTTTGATTTGGCCAAGACTCACTTGTCCAAACTGCCTATACAGATCATCCTTCTACATTCGCGCTCAACACACAAACCACTGTTCCATCAAGTTATTAGAGAGCCCAGTTTTTTTTCTTACCCAGATCACAAGCAGGGGAAAAAATTGGTACAGTTTAAATAAAATATACTATGTACTGTTCAGCTAAATCAGTGCAAATATATGGGCAATGAGTGACATTTATTCTCCAAAATACTTAAAAATATTCAAAATAAAAGATAATCTTGATAGAAAACTGACAAAAAATTATTTGACTTGAGTGAAAATGAATGAAAACTGGTGGAGTGGTTTGCGATTCTACCTTAAATCTCGGTGGTCGCTAGTTTGATTCTGCGTGCTATAGTTGCTATGATATCCTCCAGTCAGCTTAATAGGTCTAAGAAGAAAGAAATGAATGAATTCTCCTTGTGAATTGAAAAGCTTGAATAAGTAACCGTCTCCTTCCTCCATTACTGAAAGCACAGCCTTGTTTTGTATCTGTCTGTGCAATAACAAATGATTCACCAAACACTATTCTTTCCCACCGGGGACAGCAGTTCATTTATCGCCCCAATACTTTGTTTATGTCACGAAGCCTGGTTAAAAAACTAGAATCTCGAGAAAGAGAAATGTGCACAAGGACGAAAGCGACAGGCTCCTAGTGGTACTCAAGCATCCTTCACCATGGCAACGGGAGACAAGGGGAAAAGCGATGGCGGCGATGCAGGACAGGGGTGAGAGACAGAACTGAGGAGGTCCACTGTCACCTCGGGTCCCGGCAGGCAAATATCACCCTACAGTTTTGACACGCAATGACACAGCAGCAGAAAGGACAGTCTAAGACACAACACAGCACAGAGGCTTATGGGGGAAAATGCTCGCTTATAAAAAACTATGAAATGTTTGAATGGCAATGATGAAACTATTAATTGGAATATTTGTGCCTAGACAACCAGTAAAAGAATCTTTGTCATATTTTGATGATCATTTCTACAGAATCACAAACACATGACAAACAAAGACAGCAGCATTATTAAAATAAGATTTCACAAAACGCTTTTTCTGATTTTCATCGATTATAATAATACATTATTATAAGCTTTGAGTCATATTTCTACCTTTATTTGAAAAAAATGTCAATGCACAGGAGATTACCACTAATAAAAAAAAGCCAGACTAATAAATTGATAAAATAATTGTTATTTGCAATTCTATAATTATGACAATATTGTACTTTAAGTCTTAACAGTAGGGGTTAGAGGTCAGATTGATGCTAATGTGTGTGTGAAGCTGTACATAATAATAATGGAGCTTGCTCATATGACTCACAATGTTTTACTAACAAAAAGTAATACACAATTATCTGACACATGCTGTGCATTTGGCCTCATGAGTTGCTGAACCATTGCTGTAACACTTTACAATGGTGATTATACTAAACATACAGTTGGATTTCAGTGAAATCATACAAATGCCATGGAAATCTATAGCACCAAATAGGAACTGATTGAGAAATCAAGATACATTTTAAGATGAATTATGTAACTTTTTGGTGGAGGGTCCAACACCTGCTCGTCTAAATAGAGGTGTTATTGCTTTCCATAATATGGCATTAAAACTGTTTATCTTAGATTTATTAAAATATGTGTATTTTATTGCTAAAATACACGGAAACTGAGCCTCTCCACAGAACTGACCTTTAATATGGACTGGTGGTGTTCCCTGCTCGTCTCCATGAAGATGCTAAATGCCATAAAGTGAAGCACTCCAGGCAAAGCAATAACATCCCCATCACCACAAGAAAGGTGCCCCTTTAAAGTCAAGTAATAATCTTCAATTTCACTCTATTTTACTACATCAGATGATCACATGTTAAGACAATTCTGCTTCTGAGTGCTTCGATCACCCACTCTTTGGTTTATTGTTCATCATATTGGCTTGCACATTGAGTATATCACACTAAATACAATTGAATCATTGTTTTGTACATGCACTGATTAGGTCTACTTTGTTTCCTGGCTGTCCTTGGAGAAACTATTTAAAGGGTTTTGACCCTTGCAACAATCAAAGCCTGCACAGCTTCATTCTTTTCATTGTCCTAGCTTTAATAACAGAGAAGGCGCCATAATCCCCTCCACTCAGTTTCCCCTAACTCTCTAGAGGGAATTACTGGCAAATAAAAAGGCACTGGCAGAGCTGTGCACAACGCCCATAGAGATGCAGTTACTAACCATCCTCTTCTGTGTTCTGCAAAGATGATCGCTCCAAGCAGCACTTTAGATTCACTCTCCCGAACAATATGAAATTTCAATTAGCCCATCACTCCTGCGCAACTCTAACCAGACGTGCGCCATCCATCACGGGGCCAGGTGTAAACAGGGACGAAATATGGCAGCGCAAATGAGGCGCTCAATACTAGAGACGAGAAGGTTTCAGAGATCTTTTGAAACTGTTCATCTGACGGAGGGGGGGGGATTTCAGATGGCTTGGATTCTACTTGTGCTGCAGAAAAATACTGTTGTTTTTTATTACTCAGGCAAAGAAAAATACTAAAAAAATTAAAAAATAGAATGCGATTTTCAACACAAAACTAGTAATATAGGATAGATTGAGACCATTCTGCAACTGTACAGGAAACTGAAACTCACTGCTCCTTTTAGTTGCCTTTTAGTTTAGAACCCTGATACTTAAATACAAGTTATATCATGCATTTACATCTTTTTAAACTATACAATATTTATGCAACTTTTGTCTTCAGGTTGCATGGCTGGTTTCTCTGTTGAATGAGGGTGTTTAACTGCATTCTGGAGACCCAAGAAGTTCCTCACCGTGGCCTCGCTGACAGAAGAACAATCCAATAAGGTCAGGGTTGGCCGTCGAGAAGGTGTCAGCCCCTTCTCCTCGGGCTCCTAATCGCATCTGAATCAAGCCATCCATTCTGATTACACAACAGAACACCAATTAAAAGCTGCCATGTTGTTATTCCTCTCTCATTAACCAGCGCACACACACACACACGCACACACACACACACACACGCCCCTGAAACAGCAACAGGGCCATCACTTGCGCTCCCCAACTTCTAAGAAACCCAATGCAATCCTTATGGGATGGAGGAGAACTTATTTATTTATAGTGCCTCTGCCAAGATCACTGCTTCTTTTATTATTAATGATAATGAAATCTACCAAGGCATGTAACACAAGGAAATCTTAAGGCCCGTGTCACAGATTGGAATATTAGTGATGGGAAAGATGTAAGTGAATGCATAGTGGGGTTGTCAGGAGCAGCCAGTGTGGGGGGAAGCTGCAGGGATATGAAAGAAAAGTATATGAAATGTGGTGACAGTAACAGTAGCGGAGATATAGGATGAGATGAATTTTATACTGACAAATTTTACACTTACAATATACTTCTAAAATCACATCTGTCATTTCATTGGCAGCAAATGGTGAAAAATAGTAAGCGGTTCTGTGATGTCGTTTATTTATACGACATAGACAAAAATGTAGTTTAGTAGATTATACCTTGAATGTTTTCTTTTAAGATGGCTTGTAAATCTGATTCAAAAAGAGCTATCATTTAAGCGAAAGTTGCCTCTATTAAAATGTCTACTGTTTATTGAACACATTTGTCACATTTTTACTTTGAGAAGAGGAGACTGTGGAGGATATTTAGACAAAAAACATAGTACCGTATTTTTCGGGCTATAAAGCGCACCGGATTATAAGGCGCAATAAGCGAATAAATCGAACTTTATTCAGGTAATTTACAATAACTCTCAGTTCTAGGCTAATACAATACAGTAAAAATACAAGTTTAACATGAAGTTTAACATTGTTCAGTTTTAACACTAAATACAAAACCTGAAATCTGCATGGCAATCATGGCATTTTGGGTCCTTGTACAGCACACGGCAGAACTACCGGTATGTTGCACAGTCGCCCTATATGTCGCCAACATATTACTCCTCCTGACTCGCCCACTAATACGTTATTAGCCGTAATGTGTGCAACATAAAATCGGTTGGAGGTTAAACACAACCAAAGGTCATACATAAGGCCACTGGATTATAAGGCCACTGTTGATTTTTGAGAAAATTTAATGATTTTAGATGTGCCTTATAGTCTGAAAAATACGGAACATTAAAATTGGGAAAGAACTGGGACTAAACTTAGAACTAAACCCAGACAAAAATGAGATCAAATAAGTCTCAACAGGGCTTAGCTGAGTAACCAGTACAAAACCTTAAAGCAGAATCAACTTGTCAGAACTTTTAACCACGTTATAGTTGTTTTCTCTCACCATTTACGCACTCAAAGTTGTGATTTGTGCATGTTTGAGGAATCTTTAATAATTTATTTTCAAGACACTATTTTGCCAATCAATCCCAGTTTTCACAGCACAAGTCAACTGCTTTGTACTTACTTCGTTTTCCAATTTTAATTTGTGATCTGTGAAAGGATTTGCCAGCATCGTGTAGTCATAATACTGTATGTAGCAGATACAAGCACAAAAGGTCTTTAACATTTGGCCTATAAAGACTGATTGATTTACTCCTTACTGACATTTAGGGGTTCTCACCATTCTAAATCTTAATGAACCATACTGATTAAATGAGAGATTTCATTGGAGACTGCCTGTGTCTTTAAGTTTTGCTAGTCAAGCTTTATACAAGGATGTACCCCAGCAACAAGATCATAAATACTGATAGTAGACAGATAGTACTACCCAAACAAGAATACAAAATAAAAGGTGTTAATTCTTTCCAATCATGTTATGTACAACCCTAAATTTTATGTTCATTATTCTCCCAAATCTATGTTGTTTTTTTTATTGGCCTTGAAATTTACACAGGAAAATTCTGCCAAGCCTGTCAACTTAGCCAGAGCTGTAACTATATCACTATAAAAAGCACATATTAGCTTCTCTTGTTAGACGTCTTAACCCTTTTTGCTGATGTGCAGAATCAGTCCCATTAGTTCAAAGCTGCTCAAAGCTAAACAAGTGAAAAGCGCTGATTGTGCCATGGTTTGTGCTTTCAAGGAACTGAAAGGGTGTGCAGGTGAGGACAGAAACTTGGCCTGTCCACGCGCATGATAATTAAAACAGAGCGCGTTGGATTAATGAACGGAGAGGCACTGAGAACCGCAGCCAAAGGCCCAGCCTCAAGAAGCACGAGGAAGAAACCATGCCATTTGGGAGCGCTCCAATCACATCAAAGTGTCAGTTTGGTTAGAGGGCGATTGTGCATTGGGTGTGTGTTTAAACATCTCAGCAGTGGAGCAACAGTAGGAGCAGCAGTAGTAGTAGTAGTAGCAGTAGTAGTAGCAGTAGTAGTAGCCGGTGGCAGAGCAGTAGTAGTAGCAGCAGTAGTAGTAGTAGCAGTAGTAGCAGAAGCAGCAGCAGCAGCAGCAGCAGCAGCAGCAGCAGCAGCAGCAGCAGCAGCAGCAGTAGCAGTAGTAGTAGTAGTAGTAGCAGTAGTAGTAGCAGTAGCAGTAGCAGTAGCAGTAGTAGTAGCAGTAGCAGCAGTAGTAGCAGCAGTAGTAGTAGTAGTAGTAGTAGCAGTAGCAGAAGGGTAGTAATCAATCAGTAATCAATTTTGTAAAAGAAAGGACCTTTAATTGTAGTAATACTTGTAATAGAAATGTTAGTACTAGCAGTAAGTGGTAGAATTGGCAGAGCATTCTTGTAGTAGTGCCAGTAACGGTAGCAGTAGTTACGGAAGTTGTAGATGCAGCACTTGCAGTAGAAGTTGTAGATGCGAGAAAACATTAACACACAACAGGGTCAAACTAAGAAGTAAAGAATTACTTTAATTAATGAATTAATCAGTGGGTTTATATAGAGAATTTCAAGACACCCAAAGTGCTTTATAGGACATTACTCATTCTCTCTAAACTGGCGATAAGCTACTATTACCTACTACTACTACTACTACTAGCTACTACTAGCTACTACTACCTCAAACCACCATCACCACTCATACAGACTTTCTTTAGTAAGCAATGTGGGTGAAGTGTGTTGCCTAAGGATACAAGGACAGTTTCAGCTGCTGGCATCCCACTAGGGCACCTGGTATTCCCATTGGTCTCCTAAACAAAGTACTAACTAGGAAGTGGCACGCAACAGTCCACTTCATTCTCTTCCATCTTAGTACCTTGGTGTAAAATTCATCCAACATTTAGTGCTTGGACAGGTCTGTGTTAGAACAGGTCTAGTTGAATCGCCAGATATATTTAATCACTTAAAGTTGGCAGCACAAAGGCCCAGACTGACACACATCTGCTGCAGTCTGGGTAGAGCTCATCGGCGCAGTGGGACATTTAGAGCAGAAGGAATGAGGCCTGAGGAGATGGGAGCACCTAGAGAAAAATGACTTGGCCTGAAAATACTTCACCAAAACACAAGAAATATTCCCTGACTGCTTGTCCAGACACTACAGGGAGTCACACAGCAGCCAAAAGCCATGAAGGGAACGGTGGCACGAGATTAGAAAACTTTGTTGAATGTTGTATGACTTAAGTGGTGAGAATTGTCATATTCACCTCAGCTCATTAAAAGATTAAAAACTGATTTGTCAAAACCCTTGTGTCCAAATAAAAAATGGGTCACGGGTCCGAATTTTGAATCGACAGAATAGCTGGTGATTTTATCTAGACAGTATGTTTTTCTGTAAAAATGTTGAATGAAATTAAAAAGTATACAAAGTTTTTAAAAAGTATATTTCAGGATTCCCATATAAACCAGGTTTCTTTCTAGTTCTACAACCAAAAAAATTGAACACATGCTTTTCTCACACACATCTGGGATATAACCAATGTGCTTTTACTCATAGATCGGTTTCTTTCTAGTTCTACAACCAAAAAATTTGAACACAAGCTTTCCTCACGCACATCTGGGAACTTAAAACATAAAACACCAGAATGAACCAGAAGAAGACTGGCCAAAAACACATTAAATGTCAATTTGATGTCACTACACACAGCTTCTATAAAGAGCAAAGTAAGACTTTACATTAAATCATACCAGAAAAGGCACCATAACTTTCCATATGGACGCTGTTATTGCTTATATCACAACAGCAATAAATCTGCAAATGCATGATATAGACCTAGTCCACCAGTGAAGACCAATATTTATTTCATTTATGCCATATTTCTCCACTACATCTGACTGCAATGATAGATTCATATAGCAGTTTTAAATCACCTTTCGTCTCTAGTGTGTCAGTCAGGACAGCCCCACAAATCACCCTCGACCTATACAGTTGCAGCCCATGACCTTGTATTGCTCTACACATAAACCCTTATTATTTCCTATGTACCGTAACAGTGACAAACAACAATTACATTCTACACATCACCAAGTATATGTCATGTAATACCCATGAACACGCAGTTATATTTTATGTGAATACAAGAAAGTAATTGAAGTACATACCTGACAATTTGGGGTGTATCTTCCTCAGATCTGGAAGACAGGAAAAATGGCGGTTCAGTGGTTTTTATTGTGCACTGATAAGAATGAGGGGGCAGCTAAAGACATGCACACTGACAGATTGTAAAATGCTTGGATGCTACTAACACTTGATTCAGCAAGTCTATTAAAGGAGAGGTCCAGTGTATGCTATCAGGCAGATTGCTCTTTGACTCAACGTGACAATGTACATAAAATAATGCATCTATCATGTACTGCGCGTATTAAAAGGGATGGGACGCTGGGATGACTTTATGCTTTGTGGTGTAGTGGACTGACTCAAGCAGCACATAATTAAGCTGTCCAAGTCTGAAGTCTTATGCAAGTAAAGGAAAAGATTGTATGCAATTTCATTTAAAGCCGGACTGTCTAAATTGTCTGTCTGTTTCTTATCAGAAAAGTTACATAGTGCAACTTAATGTGAATATATGAATGCTTGAGTATCTATCAAGCAACAAAACACTGTGAGAGAATCATTAAGGAATTATTTGTCAAAACTAGTAGTAATAATCTAATAAAAACTCTATTTAATGTCAAAAATCAAGGTGCTGGTCCAGTGTTTCATAATTCAGGATTTTGGGGTGTCGGAGAGAGGGCAAATCATGTGACGACCACATGCTGAATGACAGGTTGGTTCCCATTCACACATCAGCCTGTGCACCCGTCTATCATCTCTTTCAAAATGTTTTTCAGTTTATTTATTTAGTTGTGGAGGCACAAATTTTAGTCCAGCTGACAGTGGACAGGAGGAGTGTTCTCAAACTGTGGTACTTTTACCACACTAGTGCTGTCAGGGGGGACAAGTCTTCTTCTGCAGTTGAAATATTTTACTGTATTTGTCTGTCTGATGCACATTTTTCCCTCCTTTACTTTGGGTTAGTCCCCATTTTGAAATAGTATAACAAATGTGTAGTCCCATTTGGATGTGTTTTTACATCTGGTCTTAGTCTAGATTTGATCTGGTGGTAGCAAAGTATTTTATTCATTGGTATTTGGTGTAAGAAGGTTGAGAAAAACTGCTTTTGTGACCACAAATTCTCCCATTGACCATACTCTGCATTGTGCTTTGGTTCCTTGGCACAATTATTTTGAGAAAAGGCTTTAAGAAAAAATTTATACATTTACTTCTGGAAAAAAAATGAAATAACATTTTCCAGCAGCCAGAACTGTGCCAAGCCCTCCCTGGAGGCACAGTTTGGTACAATTATGTATAATCATGTTTTATAACAGCACAACAGTAAGCATAGTGAAGAGCTTGAGTGCCACAGCGATTAAACTGGCACTGGTGGCACTGCACTTCTGGCATGGGAACCATGAATGACCTCACGAAACTGTCAAGGATATAGAAGGAGCTACTGCAGACACACTCAGCCCTCAGGACCAAAACATATATGTCGCAATGTTATTATACCATAACTTTGTACTTAAGAAACCCATTCCCCATTCGAAACTCTACTCCTCATCCATAACGGTGCTCAGATTGTTGCAAATATAAAATGTGGTTCGTTCTGTGCACGCTAGCACTGAGGGGCAATAAAGAGGCCGAAGCAACGCAAATTTATGAGACCCCTTGTCGCCTCTGTTCACTTCTCACCAGGAGAAAACAATGAAGTATTCATGGAGAAAGACAGGCCTATGAGTGACTGTACCATTAGCCGCTGTAGCACGCAAAGGTAATTGTAACACTGCAAAGGATTCAGTGGAGTTCGCTTGAGGGAAATCTGAACCGCGCTTCATGCTCCTTAATTAGTTGTTCTTTCTGTTGGCGCATGGGCCCATAACTACCCAAGAGAGCCCTGTAAAATCCGTTCCCATTTGTTACATCACCATTTGTTTACTAGGAACACACAGTACTGTGAAAAGTCTTTAAGAAGATATGCAAAAAGTGAAGAATCAGTGTCTGTATCAGATGTCTGGCAATGATCTAAAAGAGTAAGAATGAAGATATATATACGAGAACGCAATGCAAACCAAGATTATATGTCCGACAAAAATTTCAAAAATTTCTATCTCATAATCAACTATCATCATTTTTTAATTTGATTTTATATTGTATATATAAACAGCTAAAATGGCTTTCAACATTCATTTCATGAACATAAACAATTCATAGTTTCATTTCTATTTAATACAAAAAAGTCAGATTAAATAATGCTGCTACAAACAGCTTCAAGTGGATGTAGACCTCTCGATAAAAAGACCCAAGCTGATCATTAATGATTCAACATGACTGCATCTCAATCTTAATTCATCTTAAATCAGATTAATTGCATAGCCTTCTAAAAAGCAACCCAGTTGTTTTTCAAACACCTTTCCTTTCGCAAACATAGTAGAAACTAACTGCCACAACAGAGTCAGCACACTTCAAAACACTGGGTCAATCGTATTGATGATTTAGGCTTAAGCATAATTAGTTGTTCTTAAAGCAATCACCAAAAGCCTCATAATACTAACAGATAGGGCTGTGTAATTGATCACATTTTAATCAAATCTAGTTTTAATCGTTTCAAATGGACAATTGTATGCTTAGGTTTTTTCTTTAATTAAGATCTAGTCGATCATCTGTCAGTGAAAGCATGTGGTCTGGGCTGGACTTAAGACTTGAGTAGTTTTTGTATAAAATTGCACACTGAATGCACATTTGATTATGAGCATATACATATATAAAACAAAGTAATTTTAAAGCTCATCTTTTGCACAGATGTAATGTATTTCATAGCATCTTTAGCAGACCTCTGTGCATGGACCAAGCATGAGAAGGAGCAGGGCCTGAGTCAATACGACGCAGTGGTTTAGTGTGAGATTCATTGACACACATACGGCACTGCAGATCCAATGGCAATTACCACCGCCATCGATCCCTGTGTATACAATGCATCACACGAAAAATGATTGGGTCAAAACTATATTTCAGAAATCTTTTTGCTGAATGAAGAGTCCATCATTTAGTGCAGACCCCCAAATGTGAAACTTTCTATAGAAATTCACATGGTCAGCAAGACTCCAGTCAGTACCCTGGACAGCTCCCCCCACAACTTCCACTAGACAAAATGGCTCCTAATAGGAATCTAGGGATGGAGCTAGACCAAGATATTGAAGAATCAGAAGTCTCATAGTGTATCAGTTTGTAAGGTCCTGGAGCTAAAATACATGATTTTGTTGCAGCCGCATGGAAGAAGTCAGAGGACCATACTGACGTTCCTTTTATATTTGTTCCAGTGTGACCAGCGTGAACCGCGAAGACATAACTTCTAAAGTGTTATTTAGTCTTAATATTTTGAAATATGACATTAATGACTGCACTAAAGTCTGGTCAGGGCATTTTAAAGACAATAGTTCTATACAGTACCACGTGCTCCAATTGATTTTATGTATTTGATTGTGTCACATTTCTTGAACTGTATGACGAGCTGGTCACAGGCGTCCAAAACACCCTTAAAACATGTTGAATCATTGTACAAAAGTAGTTACCCCGACAGTATAACCACAGTCCAATTCTTGCAAAATACAATTATTAAATTTAGAAAATGTAATGATATATGCAAATATTTGAGCTTAGAAAAAAAAAATCTTGAGTAGAGGAGGAGAGTAATGGTATTCCACCAGTGAAACCCTGAGTAATATATGTTTTCATTTATTTTTGGTCAATTTCTCTACACAGAAGTAATATCTGTTTTAATTTACTTTTGGTCAATTTATCTATTATTTAAATTAGCCTTCCTGCTATAACCTGGCACCAGCATCTCTCCTATGACTTCTGTCTTGGTTAATATATTGTTGTGCACTGTCCCTGTACAAATAAAATGACAATATGATACCTTATTATCCCGCACTTCAACAGTCTGTTTGATTTTGTCTTATTAAATCAAACATTTAATAAATGCAATTTAACAAAAGTAAACCATATTTTGAATAAAATTACCCAAGCTGATCAATCACATAAAAAAACCCCAAAAAACAAAACTACATTAAAATGCAATGCATTGCACAGGCTTAGTTTGTAAATCGTAAAGGTAGTAAAAACAGCAGCTGTCACTGTCACAGGCAGAATCAATATTTGAAGATGTTTAATTTTCTGGACCCAGTTTGGTATAGTGCTTAAGAATAGAAATCCACCCTACAGCTTTACTAAAATAAATAAAATGTATAAAATAATGTCAACTACTTTGAAGATGATGGAATGACAACACCAAAAGAACTGGATATTGTTACATGCTTTTGAGAACTACAGTAAAAACATTAATTACAAAACTATTTTTAGCTCATTCCTGTCAATGCCTCATACTTATGCAGAAGACAGATGGAGAGTGTCAGCCACATCTTCTCTGACTAAGGCCTCATCAGTCACTGTTAGTCAAGTGGAACTTCATTTCTTCATGTCCTCATTTCACAGCGTTAGGTGAACTGCCAACTGACAATAGATCCCCATGTTAATGCCATCAGCTGTCTTCTTATAATGAGTCCGGTAATAGTGGCGGTGCTTTTGAGTGGCACTGGTACTGTAGAAATATCACAAAATAGTTATATTTGTTGAACTAAAAAGTGAATCACATGTATGAGAATGTTTGAGCTCTCGCAAGTCTATGAAACAGATTTGAAGAGACAACAAGGTTTGCATTTCTTCATTTAGATTTGATTTGCTGAAATGCATATCCTACACAGCTGCAATTCCTACTGAATAGAAAATCACAAAAGCAAGAATAATTTCAGTAGCATGATGTATTTACTTTGCAAACAACAAAGCATCATGTCTTCTTAGGTTGAAAATCAGCCCTAACCCTAACCCTGTAGTTTATACATCTGCAAATATGTTCTTAAATACATGGGATTCTTGTATTAAATCACAATAGCAACACTCGCAATTTGATTCTCATTCTATTATATATGTCCATCCATCCATTTTCTCCCGCTTAATCCAAATCTATTTATCTATTTATCTATCTATTTATTTATCTATTATATATGGTGATATCTAATTCCACAAGATGCTAAATTTCATTTTTGAAATTCATAACTAACACAAATAATTTAATGTATTGCAATGTGTAACAAACCTAGTACTTGGCATCAGCATCTCAATGGGATTAAGTGGATTGGAATAGAGAAACACTTGTATCGTTGTCTTTTCATCAGCAAACTGTTTTTAAAATGTACTTAATATTGTATAACACAACATTCTGTGAGCTATGGATGAGAGTCAGTATTTATTTTTTTCTATACCAAAGCCTACATATTACATCAAGGCCTATTGTGTGTTGTGACCCTTTTAGAAGTAGGCTAGCGGTATCTGAAAAACTGGGTCATATTTCTCTGTTTATTACCCCTAATACACTTTATTCAGGCTTAGTAACGCGCTATAGTTTTACAGTTAAATGCAGATTCACTACAGCATTACTCAAAGGCTTACAGAGTCCAGCTTGTAGACAAACAGCTCTTGTCCTATGCCCCTTTCAGAAAACACGGGGCAAAAGTTCATTTAGGTCCATTCTGAGGCCTTTTCAATAATGTATGAGGTGCCAAATCCCAGTGAAGCTATCATTCAACAGGACTGCTTCCACCAGCTGAATTACACCCGCTCCATCTACAACAGATGCTAAGATTAGAATACAGTCTGTAGACTTTCACAAGACGCTCCAGTGTTAACCAAATGCCACACAGTACACACCATACATCTGTGCACACGACCACGCGCAATATCTACAATTCATGGGTTTCATATTGACATAAAGACTTTTTGTAGACTTTTTCCAGTCAAAAGATATATTTGAATAAAAAATATGAATATTAATGTTGTGTACTTGGGCAAAACACAACCCCTCTTGGCCCTTGTGTACAATTGTGTATAAATGGGTGTGTGAATGAGTGACTTCCTTGATGTAAAGCGCTTGAATGTAGAACTTTATCATCTAAACCCTACGAATAGCTTTAATTTTCCTCCCCAATACGGTTCTACCAAGATCCAATTGATAAATCTGTCCCAAACCCCCAAGTTTAACAAAAATATCTGTTCCTAAACCTAACCCTACTCATTCCTTAACCTGATTGTGAATTATTAATAAAAAAAAAATGCAAAGTGGCTGTTTTGTGGCATAAATGTTTTGGGGAAACATATTTCAGGTTTGATTGATCTATCCACTTGTTTCAACAGTTTTTGAGGATATTTTTCTGCCAAGTCGCTTTTGTTATCATTGGTTATTTCAAGCATAGTGGCAGAATATTTTGCTTTAAAGAGAAAAATCAGAACAGGGATTTCACATTTCAACTCATTTTTAAAGTGGATAAATATTTTGTCGGCGAGGGTACCATCCTTTTGGAAAAACCTGTCACAGAATCCAGAGTCTGTTTCCTGTTGTGCAGAGGAACCGGACGGGGGGCAACACCCGGCTCAGTGAAAAATGCTGAATCAGACTTTATCAATCTGCCTTTGAGAGCAGCCGGACACAAGTGCTGTGAATCATGGCTCTGATCCTCGCCTCAAATGAACCAGAACATCATCCAGAGCTGCTGCAGTCATTCAAAAGGCACTCTGACTCATGCATAGTACACACATGCACAGTAAGAAGGAAATATACACCAATTAAACAAATGTACTCAACAGATATATTAACCACTGTTGTTCATAATGCAACGAAACTCTAATTTAAAGGTCCAATATGATGCAAATTTGACTCACCTCTTCTCCATCTCTTCTCCAATTATTCTACTAATTTAAAGGTCCAATATGATGCAAATGCAAATGATGCAAAAACACAGTGGAGCACTTTCTGTATTACCACGTGACATCATAAAGTGGGGCAGAGTGTTTTTTGTTGAAGAGAAAAACTCAAAAAACAACTCCTGGTTTGTTTTCAATACAGAAATGACGTAATAACATAGATCAGAAAATAGTGTAAAATGGGCCCTTTAAGGAATAGCAAAAAGAAACCTGAATAATGCACCCTCATGTCCACATTTACACATCTATACCAATAATATCAATGAGCCTGTATTTCCCATTCATAGGGGAGCCCATATTGACCTCCTCAGTCAGACTTTCCCCATCGTCTAAAACAATGTGACCAATACATCTGCATTAAAGATTATCCATTTGCTTGTTGTATTATCACATATACACAGAAATAGATTTACTTACTCTTGAATTTTATAAGTGACATATTTACTCTAAAAATGTGTCAAATAAAACTATTCAATAAAACATTTTGTGGGGAAACAGTGAGTAAGCATATAAATGAAGTATTTTTACTTAGCAAAGTTTACAGTGTTAGAATTAGAGGCAAATCAATATGGATTTTTTTGGATCCAATACGATACAGATAAAAGGGCTTTGGAGCTGCTGATAGCCGATATATAACAGCTCATATCATATATTTAGTGATGTAAAAAAATCACTGTAAATCTTCAACTGATTGTAAAATTTACATTTTACTCTACTTGATTTTAAATTGACTTTAATTAGGCTAAATATACTGTTATTTTGCCTCTACACACAAATTTAAAGTCAATAGGTAGACCTGATGGCATATTTTAATGATCTATCCAGTAACAAAGTAAGTAAACTACCATTATCAGGCTTTAGCGGTTATTGTAAATGTGTGTGTGCCGCTGTAATTAAATGCCACCCATTCACACTTCTATACACTCACTATACAACTCATCTGCATATCAATACATATCCAGTAATGTATATATAGCATACAGTCTATGGTGTATATAGCCAGTATAGCCACTTTACTTTAGGCCAATGTAAGACAACAGGTTGTTCATGTGTGGGAGCTAACAGCAGCTATGCCCTTACCAATGGAAAAGAATGAGAAGTAGCTCCAAAACTAACACATAAACACAAACACTAACACATTTGCAAGACTCACACAGGCACCTCTCAGATCACAAGTCTTCACAAATAAGTGTCCTTTTAATCCTGACTCAAAACAATCGTCCGTAAAAAGAATATAATCCAGCATGTGGACAGCAGTGTGTCCTCTGTCTATGGGACACTCCTCTCTTCTCCACACTCCCATATCGGCTAAATTTAGGACAATAGCCGATATGTCTCCAAGTGTCCATATAGGCCTATAATATAGGCACCCTAGTTATAAATACATTTCAGTCATTGTATATAAAATACTTCCAGAGATTTCTGTTTTCAAAATCCAAAAAGGACGCATCTTATTTCAAGTACAATATTTCAAGTACAGTATAGAAAATCTACCTTGAAATAAGTCAAATAATCTGAGTCTAATAAGTAACAAATAAGTAGTACATACTCCGATCTTTAATGGGCTGAGGTGGTTTAACAATTTTTGTTTTGTGCCTTTTTGTTGATTTTAATTTCAAGTTCTTTCAAATACAGTGTTTCATACAGTAAAGGTTCTAGCACTTTTCTCCCCCGGGGATGTTTACTTGGCTCTCCTTTTCTGATGAGAAACATTTGGGAAAGTAATTATGAATCTGTTATTTGTGTTTTTTCCCTTCGGTGAAGTATTGAGTGGAGCTCAGCCTTGAAGAAAACGCTGTTGGGACTTGATCAAATTTGCACTCATTATGGTGAGAAAGCAGAGAGGAGAAATCAAGAGAAGAAAAGAATCGGCACGTCGTTTTAGGAATACGGCTTTATATCAGTCAGGTGTAACATTACATCCACTTGGTCTTTATATTAGGGCTTAAAGATTTGGGGAAAATCTCAGATTGTTTTTTTTTACATAAACTGTACTAAGACTTGACTAAGGGAGGGTGACCACACACATAACTACAGTCAAGTGAAGCTCATGAGGCCAGCACTTACAAATCACAAATAAAAACACAAGAATCATGTAGAGTGGGTTAATAAAAAAAACCTTTTTCATACCAAAATGATGAGGCTCACTGCAGCAGATAAGATAAACTATAATATTGAAACTTATTGAACTTTATGCCATAGACACAGTAACAAGAAAGCAACAGAATTCCAGTACATCATTATTTAAATAGACAGCATCATTAAAAGGAATACGCAGCAAAACAAATAAATTAAGTAACAAATTAACTAATAACTAGTTAATTAGAAGTTAGAAATGACTTATTGAACTCTAGATAACTCACATCCTATGGTATTATAACAGTGGCAGAGTGGCCAGCACTCGCGCTTAAAAGCAAGAATGTTCCAGGTTTGATCCAACACATGAACATGCACCAAATACTGAACATGGACCAAATACTGAACATGGACCAAATACTGAACATGGACCAAAGAAGGTGATGAAGCAAATTGTGTCAGTAGACTAGAAAGAAATTCAAGACAAGCAGGTTAAAGGTAAAAGCCAAATGACATATCCCAAGCAGTTTGATGTTCCTGTGACAACAGTTACACATTTCTACAGACATTTAAGGTCCACGGGACTGGAGCCAACATCCCTGGAAGTGGCTGTAAGAGGAAAATTGAGGACAAATTAAAAAGATGATAATGGTAACCAAAAAGTCCAGACCAACCAAGAAATTAAAGGTGAACTTAAAGAGCAAGATTCATCAGTGCCAGATAACAGCATCCATCACTGCTTGAGCCAACGTGGACTTCATGTGAGGACACCACTGCTGAAAGCAAATTGTAAAAAGTGAGACTAGAATTTGCCACAACGCATATTGACAAACCACAAAGCTTCTGAGAGGATTTGTCTTTTGGACAGATGAGACAAAACTGGAGGTAAAGCTTGGTAAAGCTTTGAGCACATCAGCTCAAAGTTCACAGAGGCAAAAAGGAAGCACACCAAGAAAAGAATGGAGGAGGCTTGGTTATGTTCTGGGGCCGTTTTGCTGCATCTTACACAGGGTGTCTTCAAATTGTGCAAGGTACAATGTAATCCCGAGACTATAAAGGCCTTTTGGAACAAAATGCGTTCCCTAGTGTCAGAAAACTTGGTCTCAGTCATGGGTCTTCCAATAGGATAATGACCCAAAACATACAGCTAAAAACAGAATGGCCATGAAGAGGCCTCTTCTATTAGCCCTGATCTCAGTTCTACTGAAATGGTGAGAGGAGCTGAAACATGCAGTCTGGAAAAGGCTCCCTTAAAACTTGAAACTAGAGCATTTTGCTCACGAGTGGCCAAAATACCAGTTTACCAGTGCAGTCTCATTGACAGTTACAGAAATCGCTTGTTTGCAGGGGTTGCCTCAAAAGCTTGTGCAACTAAATATTAAGTTAAGTGTACCATCATTTTTGTCCAGGCCAGTTTCATTAGTTTGTTTTTTCAAATGATTCTATTGAACCACAGTGACTGATTTTTCTTTCATTGCCAGAGGTGTACCAACTATTTTGTCCATGTCTGTAAAGCATCTGGTTGAAGCTGATACACATGTTATTTTTCAAAGATATTATTATATGCTGAAAAACAGAGTGCAAACATGTAAAAAAAACAAAAAAACAAACCAACAACACTTTTTTTAAAAAAAAATAATGTCACAGAATGATCAATAGCTCAAACGTGTGTCTGCTGTGAAGGGCTCACTCGGGCTGACAGGTTGGTTTAGAGGAACATTGGGGAGTCTGACGTTTTTGAACACCATTTCATTCTTGTCAAGCTTTTCAGAAGCAGTGTACAGCGCTCAGGTTAAAGCAATCCAACACTGCACCCCCTATGAGTGATGAATTCTTATAAGCTGCACCTACAGTTTGGAGACAAGCTAGAATTATATGAGCACATGCAATTTTATGTTTTAAAACAGCAAAAATAACAATAGTAATGTTAGTAACAATGATTATGTGCAGTATTATGTTTTTGTTCTGACCAATATTTATACTTCTGCTTAAGTTTAAAGTGCCCATGAGAGGCTGGACTACTCATTTTAGTAAAACGCACTTCATATCATCATTATATTTGAGTTTTTCTTTTTCTGTGTGGCCATTTTTTAGGTTTAAAATGCGAGTTCCTAAGTGGAAATCGTCATTGTCAAACAAGGAAATTCCATCACTGCTACCAACTGTGTTATTCACTGGGCCAGAACCCCTCTAATAAAAATATTTTAAAAACACATTTTGTTGACATAATGTTAAAAGTAACAGAAATATGTTTGTTGCTCGCAAATTGTACCAGACTTTTGGATAGAATTATTCCAAGGGGGATACCATTAAAGTCTCTAAAACTGAACTTTTTACTTTAACATATTTTTCAACTTTTCACCACAAATTGCTTCTTGGTTGGTGAATAATTTGTATTTACAACAAAATATCACATCAAATTAAGTCAAAGTTAGAAACACATCAAACCCTGCCATACACTTTAAGTATCCACCAATACCTGATATTCACCGATACCAACACAGAGACTAAAATCATATCATATAAAACTCCCATAATCCATCTCAAAACTGTTAAAAATAGTCTATGTTATGTAAAACAATTTCATACATAACATAAAATTTTAAATATTTTTCTATAGTAAATTATTTTACCACATTATTTGCCCCTGAGCTGTTAAGAAACCGATTCCCAATCCAGTATCAGTATTAACTGCTCATAAAAAACCTAAAAATGTACTTGTTTCAGTGAATAACAGATAGAACAAATATTTTCTGGTAGGTACTTTTTCTTTGTACTAGTGTGAAATATTTGATTCAGCAATATATCACTTTTTTAACAGAATTTGTTATTGTTAGATGCGTCATTGCATCTCAAAAGGTCCATGTCCTTTTTTGCGCTGAGGTTTCTCAAGCACATGCACAAGTGATTTACTTTACAGTTACATGCACAATGGGGAGTGCATATACTGCTGCCTGTATTACTTAATGACCTGTTCTCATCAGTATGTAATTATAGACCTGAGTGTGTCTAGCTAAGTATATCTAATAGTCCAGCCCATATCTCTAAAGGAGTAGTGGTGCGAGACCCTCATTGTTTTTCACTCACACACACATGCACGCACACATACACACAAATCACCGCTTTAAGTCTTTCCTTTCCTTTGGCTTAGCTGTTGCATTCATTCCTCATCTACATTGATCTTGAGCAGGGCAGTTTATTTAGACAAATGCCAGACTGGCGGACTTGAGATATGATGGACTGCACCCTGTCACTCATCAGTATTGTTGTCAAGTCGTGAGCCATTCAAATACCCCTAGGAAATGTTTTCCTCTTTATCAGTCCAAGCTTCAGGCAGCATGCGTGCCAAGGTGAAATTCAAAAACCAATGCACTCTGGCTGCTAAATATGTTATTAAGAGTTTGGGCAGACAGAGCAGGGTCTTTCTGGGGTGTTACAGTGGGATTTCCAAAGGTAACTTAAGTTGGATTTATTAATGAGTCTAAAAGGCCCCAAGCTGTGATGCCATAGTTGTTTATTTGCATAGTTCGACTGGTGTTTTTGCATATTTCCTGCTCCACTCCCACTCAGTGTCAGTGAGAGAAACAGATAGGGCTCCGAGCTGTAGTATAACCACACTACTTGGCAAATGACAACATGTGTTTTGAAGAGATTTCAGCAGAAATGATTGACAACCAGAACCAATGTGACTGGTGTAGGCCATGTTCAATAAAATCCTGGTGTGGGGGATTTTTGATGCGTATAGTGTATTTTGTTTGTTAGTCTGCTGGAAAACATATAAAGAAAATAAAAATATTAAGTATTTAGCTTCACAACATAAGCTTCATATCACAACTGACTTGAAAATGCAGTATTTTTTTTAATTGCCAACCCTGCAATTACTTTGATAGTATAAAAATCTTTGCAGAGGACATTATAAATATAAAAGTTGCACCTGTTGTTTAAACCTCTGCATGTTTCAGTCTTCACTCAAACATTAATGCTTATGGACGTGCTCTGAACAGTTAAACATATTCACAATTTTTACATCTAAATTGCCCAACCCCAATGGCATCTTCCACTCTGGTCTGGGTGCAATTGTTGACACTGAAAGATTGCTTCTTTGACTTGCAAAATACTTGCTTGCACAACTATTACAATAGAGGGAGGAGTGATCCAGAGCATTTACGTCTCAACAAGTTAAAGTCGGGTCCTCCCTTATTCCTAACAGGTCAACCATGAAGCAGCAGATCTATATCAATATCAATATCAACATATCCATGGCCTTGTGACCAAGCTGAACAATATCGAACCGTTCCTTTCTGTCTCCACTCCGTGCACACGGCTGAATACCTGAGAGCTCATTCCGACTGCATTCCTGAACATATTGGCTGGATTTAGCTCGGCTCCTGGGATTTCTAATAAACTCTTGGTTTAGAGAGAACACATAAAGCAGCGTGGACAGCGGCCGAGCAGAACAACGTGCTACACCAAACGCCTGTGAGGCACTTCAGATACAGAAAGGTCACACTTATGCACACGGGACTGTTCAGCATGTGATACAGAATGGACATGACATTTCAGTTAAAATACACTTAAGTCTATGTTTTTTTCTGTTGTGGGATCAACACAGTCGCCACTGCATTATCAGCAGGAGCACAAAGATAAATTGTGAAGTATTTTGAAGTGAGCAACACACAGCATCAGTTTTTATCTGGTCTCAATCCAAGGACATTTACGCTGGAGTAACACTTCTTGCAGTTAGTATCATATCCTGTAGTAACATTACATAATTATTTAAATGTAATTAGGTCAAGTGCTTGTGTTTGCTTGTTTGTTGTGATAGGATAGCACAGTAAGAAATGCAAAAGGAAATACAGCCTGCAAAACCTTCAGACAGAGAAGGCAGGTGGACAAATATGAGCTGAAGCTATAACAACTGAGGCAGCCTTTGTCCTGTGCCAATTACCTCCCATTGAAAACTCTGGGTGCAACTAAAGTTTTGAAGAGAACTGGAAGCGGCTCATTTGGAAACGCATCTGAACAAATTTAAGTCTGAAAATTCTTTTATTTCGTGGGAAAAATGTCTGCGGTGTTCCCTTAAAAATAGACCATAATAGTTTCAATACTCAACATCAAACGCCACGTAACATATGCTTCTTTGTGTGCTCATATGTGGTCCTGTCAGATCTGGCAGCTGCAGCTCTGTTTAGACCAGCTCAGATGAATGGACCACTGGAGCCTCTCATGTGGATGTGTTGAGTCAGCCTCAGAAAGAGCCACAGAGGCCCCTCCCACTTGGCACAGAACCGAGCAGGCTTTCAAACACGCTCCGCAGGTACACAGCCACACTGCTACAAATTGCTTTCGATTCAACTGCTGCATCAGCTGCTTTTGACAGCTGCAAGCCAGATAATTGGTTCAACTGTGAAAAAAACAAATATAACAAATATGAAATGAGTGGCTGGCCTTATGGACCTCTGTGCTGGACGGTTTGTGTGGTGATTACAATAGTGATGAGGGTGGTTATGGGTAGTTTTACATGTATGTATGTAATGACTATATATACAGCACTACATTAACATAGATATATGTTTTCAATGCGTTACACAGTGTAGACTTAAACTCAAGAATTCCGTTAACTGAGAAGTGAAGGAAAAAATATTCAGCATGCACTTTTAAAAAAGGTAGAAATGACTGAGCCTAGGTTTCCAGATCCTTAACTAGACCTCTATATGCAGGTCTTCTCATTCTACAACATAAGCTGCATCTGCTGGGGTTTTGGTAGTGAGGACTCAGATCGGAGAGAGTCCTTTCAGATTTAAACCAACTGGAGTTCAGCATTGAAATCAAATAGCAAACCAAATGAGAGACTCGTGATAGGTTCATTCTGCTTTCTGATTTGATAATCATCTTGAAAACTAAAACACCATATTATAAAATAAACATGCAGGCCACTTTTTTGTAATTAAGAATAAATCAGCATTAGAATTGTTATCAGTAAGAGCTTTAAAATGTCTAAGCCTTATCTGGGGATTGTTAGGTCATATTTACAGAACTCAAAATCTTATATATGGTCCCTTAAAGTAACTTGCTGACAGTATCTGTTTATACATTTTTAGTAGTGATGTCCCTTATGTATTATTTATTGTAACCTTTTGTTCATTTGTGATAAGATTTTCTATTCAAGTGCTAATGGAGAATATAAAGAGCAAAACACACCTTATTGTAATCATGCACGTACACTGTGTCTATCTGTGATAACAGCATAATGCCCAATCAGCTGGGGGCAAATTTCAATATGATGTTGACTAATTGTTTTATTACCTTTCCTTGATAAGACAGAACACTCCTAACCACCCGCATATTGCTATACATGCTACACATTACCAAGCGCTGATAAAATGCAAATAGGACCCAGCGCGTTGTCATGGAAATCCACATGGAGTAGATTCAACCTTGAAGCCAATTCACCAGCACTGAGCCCTGAGATGGAGCCGATATTCCACCTGTCACTCCACATGTGGATACAAATGAAAATAAGACATAACACCAAGATTGAGAAGGGCCTGAAGGCTTGGGCCCACGCAAAAACAAAGACTATATGAGCTTAGAATCAACTCAATATGGAAATCAAGTGTATAAATCTCTACAGCCCAAGCGGGAGAGAGAGAGAGAGAGAGAGAGAGAGAGAGAGAGGAGAGTGCACTGAGGTACGAGACACTTGTAGCACTGCCATAACAAAATCACATGCACAGAACTATTCACATGCAATGTTATTTAATAGGAGACTATTTGTTTTATTAGAAATCCAAAAGCAATTGTATATTTATATCCATCTCCACAACAGCGCTGTAAGTTTTTTAGAACTGGACATTTTCAGCACATCATTAGTTTGGAAGTATTTTGTTCAGTCAAACTGTCTGAAAAAGGTTACAAACAACAGGCAACAAATACAAGCAGTTAGGAGGTAGGAAAAGAGTTTCAGAGAAATATAATGATGCAATTTTATAAGTCAGATAGAACTGATAAAAAGAAACATATCTAATGATATGCATTTGTTATGTGAATCTAAATTATTCTCTACTAGAGGTGTAGCAAAAAAATTGATGATATCACAATTGTTGCCCAGAATCCAGAATACACAGTTCAACACTCTACGAAGAGTTGAGTCTGATCACAGGTGATGGTGCTTTCGATCCGACTTGGAGATCCGAGGACTTTTTCCGGACAGCACGACTCGGAGCTCAGTGGAGCTCAGACTAGACCCTATAGAACCATGAGCAGACCAAGGAAGAATCCAAGATAAAATCCAAGATGGCTGCGCCCATTGTCTCACTGTTAAGTATAATTTTCATTGTGTTTGGACACTTTTGTGGTTTAAATGACTATTTCAGTCTCTAGTATTACAGCAGTACCTGGGGTAGCTAATAGAAGATAACAACAATAACCGCTTTGCGATTGCATCCACGTTTTTCTCCAAGTCGGACATTCAGAACATAGTAAAACAGTTTAAGCTTGGATGTGGCCTCATATTTGAGATCTGAGTCCGAGTCGGAAGGATAATCAAACGCAGGGTGTATCCCCCGTTTCAGATCGGTGGAACTAAGAGGTGGAAACAGGGACACTCATAATTTGCCCATATCAGAAAAAATAACGGTACAAAATAAAGACTTCTGCAGAATCTTTGAGTGAAGCACTAAATTCTGTTAAATGTGCTATTATTTGTAAAAGGACATGTGATCAGTTTCACATACGTCACTGAAAAAGAGACAAATCTGATTACATGATCACGTCTTGTCCCAACATGGGGGCGCGGGGACAAGACTGATATCCATCGGTCTAAAAATACAGAGATATCATTCTGGATTCACCAGCCAGTCACAATTGTTGCTGTGAAGATAAGCAAAATGAGAACATTATTATGAATATAATTACTTTTTTTTTTTTTTAAAGAGGCACCAAATAGAGCTAATTAAAATAAAGAACAAAACTGTTTCATTTCAAACAAGTGTATGACATATTTCTGAAATGCTGTGTCTCTTGTCCAGTTTAGTTTTCAGATTTAATACACATTTATGAGCATTTTTAGCACATTTCATCATATTTTATCATCAGGATAATATCAAATGTTTCATGTTCTCAATATCGCTTACCCCTAGTATCAGCCCTAAATGTATGGTCTTGCAGTTTGTGCTGGAGGTAGGACAAAGATCCACATCGGAAAGTTTTTGATTATTATAATTTAATGGAACACACCATAATTAAGTGGAACCACACCATAACTTAAAATGGACAACAAGAAATGAACCAAATGGTGTCACAGACCAAGGTTTTGCACTGAATGAAATAGATGGGGCAAGACTAAACTGAAATATCTAATATGAAATGGATAACAGTTGTATCACAATTGAACAGCAAAGGATTTCAACTATATCACCAGACGAATTTAGATGAGATCCTAGTCAATAAACTGAAAAATGCCATACATTTTACTTCTGAAATGTACCCAAGAACAACTTTCAGTCTCTACCAAAAACATTCCCCTTCTCATTAAAACTCTACACCAATAGAAATTTGAAGCTTGGCAAATTGAACATTTTGGCATGTTCCACTGAGCTGTCTCGCCTTACCCCCAGCTGTGAGCCATTTCCCCGCTCCACCTGCACATCCTCATTACAGACATCATTATGGTTTCTATTTAGAAGACACATCAAAAGGACACTAACTTCTGTCCACATCGCTCTAATGGGAGTCAACGGGGGTCAGCGCACAGCTTCGGACATAAAATAAAAGATGAAGAAGAAGGCATTTTTGGCAGTAGGGCTGAACGATTTGGGCAAAACATCCATTGCGATTTTTCTGTGAGTTATGATTAGATGTGCAATTTATGTTTGAAATGCACTGTACCTAATTTTTACAGTCTTAAAACGAGAAACGCAGAACTACTTTCTTTTAAATGGTTGGCAGTGGTTCAAAGTTATTCCTTATGCATTCCCAATTTGTCGACATGATGAGTTTTAAGCACTTTTCACAACTCTCGGAGACCAGTGCAGAGTTTTGCTGTGAAATTAAAGCTAACAAGACAAGAAATTAAAGCTAAAAAGACCCGAAAAGTTACATAACGCACCTTTAACCTCAAGAGCGGCTTTGACAATATATCTGTGGGACGATTTTGAACAAGGATTCTGTTCAAAGTTCACATTTTAAATACATCCAGAAGACAGGGGCTGAACAAAATAAGCCGTTTGTGGAGGAAATGATGGTACTTGTAAAGCCTTTGAGATTTGCTCGTCGCGTCCATTCAAAGTACTATTTCGATTCAATTGCGATTCATCTTGCAGCCCTATTGGTCAGTGTAGTAAAATGTCTCTGAACATTTGTGGAGATTTATGGCCGGACTCGAATGCAAATCATCCTAGCGTGGACATTAATCCAGCGGGGGTATTTCATTAGAGGGGTGTGTGGAGGAAAGAGGGACTCGTAAGTGCTCGTAAATTTTGTTTGGCACTGTGATTGTTCAGCAGATCGGACTGGACAGTTACAACAGCAGCCTACATCATGATTATTTTGTGCCCGCTGATTCCCAAAACACATGCTACGGCAGTGAAAGCTACAGTGGGCCATTTATGAAAGTGTCAGTCAACCCGAGAGCCAAGGTGTAAGAAAAACACAGATTTGAAGTGCTTACAAAAAACGCTATTATTCTTGTATTGTTGAAGCAGTTGTAAGAATGTCGAGCAAGTTTCAGAGGAAAAAATATTGGCATATGAGTTACAAGGAGTTAGAAGACTATATTTTATATATAGTCAATTATTTAGGCCCTCCCCCTGTTACATTAATGGTGGTAAAATATATTTTTCTAGCCACCAACATTTCAAACTCAATTTTCAGTAAAACATTTGACAGTCGATACCAATTTCAATATAATAATTGAACACTCAAAGTAATTTTCAACAAATAAGACTTTCTTATTGTTGCAGTGTTGTCTTATATAATATACTAGTTCAGATATTACTCATGAGTTTTCCAAAAGTTTTCAGGAAACAGTCCAATTTTGTAACAAAAACATTTCCGTATCATTCACAGCTCAAATAAGGATCATATTTCAACATTAGTCCTAGCATTAAATAGCATCTGGGCGCCTATTTTTGACAACTCAAAGTCACGACTGCTCTGATAACCTAAAACCTCTCCAGTCACCCAATCGCACTCATGCAGGCAAAGGTGCGATGTCTTGCCCAAGGACAGAATGCTCCTTGCAAGGTTTGAACTCGCACATCTTCAGGTCTCTGCAAACTTATCTGCAGCCCATTTGACATCCATAAAGACATGAACAGACTATAAACATGATATGAGTGGGCATTATTTTTTATAATGTCATGATAATACCACTTTGCACCATGCAGCACTTTGCCAGCCCATATTACACTATACTGAACTATATAAACTCTTCACTCACAAACTTATGCATGTGGCCTTATCCGCTGAAGTCCTTCCAAACCAGCGCAGAGGTGGGGTTTGGCTTCTGCAATAAATCCAGGCCATGGATGTCAAGCGGATCAAAGTCAGACCAGGGACCGACCATTTAAGTGTCATTAGTAGAGTCATAGGTGCAGAAGACAAGTGCCCCTCCATTGGCAGCAATATAAAACAACCTTTATAGGACAAAAAATGAGGCGAAGATGGAACAGCAGAATTCAATATCATCATTTAATTTACATACTAATATGTTTTTAGTGTTATTACTTATAACTATGATTATAATACTAGTATGAAAGTCAATATTGCAAACAAGTTAACCAAGTCATTGCAACTGATTATTAAGATAATTGTCATATACTTCAGTAAATAAATAACTGATATTTAGACTATACTCCAAAACAGGTCATGAGCTGAGAAAAGAGGTTTTATTATTTAGAGTAGTAAAGTAGTAATTTCCTCAAAATGACACGTGCACATGTTTCTGATTTTAAAAAATAACAAAAAAATATTTGTATTTGTGTTTATCTTGCATCAATAGCTTCATCAGGGTAAAAAACTAATTTTCCTGGGCATTTCTAATATAAGCAACTAAATAATCGTAAAAAAATAATAGATAGATTCATCGTTTAGAAAAGAAAAGTCAGTCCTACAATAATTCTGCAACTCACAATACGAGAGATACTAAAATAGATTCTAACTCATAGTATTCTGTTATTATTAGTACTTCTGTTGCTGTCACTATTACTATTTCGTCATAGCAACCATGAAAGGTTACACAGATTATTTAGAGAATGTGAGTAAACATGTGGTATATGAAATGAGACACATTCACCACATTTAAAACAAACCCTGGAGCACTGCGCGTCTTGTTTGTTGATGATGACCCCTCTTGAGAATCTAAACTACAACCAAATATGGATTTACAGGATGTGCACCTATATTCTTCTTCTTTCACAACTCTTTAGAGACGTTAACTGCGTCGCTCTGGCAAACTTCCTGCTTTGAGACTTGGCACAGGCTCAAGAAGAGATGGACCATATTAGCTCCATTAAAGCCTTAACGCCGAGACGTCCTGGGGTTGTCACATCGCTCTTCGGTATATGAACGCTTAAGAGCAGCCGTCTTTACTCGTGCTTTAGTGAGTATTTAAGGCTAATAAATAAGCATGTAAACAAATGTGAAGCTAAACTGTGTGGGATGTGAATCTAAGAGGTGCTGATGACATTCTAACTAAGGTGAGGATGTGTAAAGATACGGAAATATCCCATTAACACACATAGCTCATTTACTACAACAACTGCAAGCAATTTGGGGTTATATTTAAAAACATGGAGAAGACAAAGAATTATTGACTATTTTAAAGGTGCACAAACATTAGTGATTACTTATTTCACTTTGCAGGCTAAATAAGCATTTACTCTATAGTTATAAGCTGCCCTGGTGATGTACCTGCCATTCTCCAACCACCATCAATGTGACCGGTGTTTCTGAAAAACTAC
>KN499390.1:0-17234 GCA_000787155.1 Scartelaos histophorus | reverse complement strand
TCTTTCTCTCCTCTGGTGCTTCTCATTATAATCCAAGTTACGGGAAGTAGAGAAACAATTTTCTCACTGTTTGAGTGAAACTTGAGGCCTAAATTAGTGCACGGACATCACATGTTTTTCTTCTTTTAGGAGTACCCTGCATGCTTTTGGGCTTAATATAATATATATCTCATTTGTAACTTTAAATGTAGAATATTGGTTCTGTCAACACGAAATAAAAAGTGTAGTCACCCTGTCACCCTGCTCTATACCTGAAGCCCACCTGTCTTTTTTAAATAAGATGGGGGGGAAAAAATGAAATGAAAATCGAGATTGATAAACATGAGGATAAAATGATGATTCTTTTTTCCTCATACAGCCCAGCCCTATACAATAGATTTGTATTTAACTTGAAATCTAAAAAGTCCACTGTATTTGTGAAAACGCTCTGATGTGCACCTGTTTATTCTTATAAATCTGTCTTCCTGCAGTGCATTAAGTATTAAAACTACCCATACAAGGACATGGATAGGACAAAATGATCCTCTCTCAACTCGACATTGTCCAAACACAAAAGGAGAGGGATGTGAGAAGTGACTGGAAGTGAAATAAAAGTGGACAGGAGGGCAGCAGTTGTTTGTGAGGTGTGGGAGAGGATGGATCTGTGTGCGCTTCTGTGATAAGAGTCCCTTTCAAACACGGCTTATGAAAGCAAGTCACCATTTTACCTCCGAAAACCACTCACAAAGATATAGTTTCACTTCATAGAAAGCAGGAAAGTATCTATGATTTATTGTAATTGCCTCTGTCTTCTTGTTGATAATCTTCTGAAAATGGTAGCATGTTTGCAAACATTTATTAAAGCAGATCTATGTAACTGCATTGGTAGTGCTCCCCCAACAGGTCGCCTGTGAGAATGCACTGTTGTAAATACTCTTCCCACCTCCTCACCACTCACTTGAGTGCTCA
Source organism: Scartelaos histophorus (assembly GCA_000787155.1). Taxonomy (NCBI): domain Eukaryota; kingdom Metazoa; phylum Chordata; class Actinopteri; order Gobiiformes; family Gobiidae; genus Scartelaos; species Scartelaos histophorus. Next base: position 16,286 of record KN499390.1, on the reverse strand, counting down.
CATTTGTTTTCACAAAGCCGGTGAGCAGAATAAAATGTCTCAGGTAAGGAATGTTATTTTAGTCTTTAAATGAATAATAGTACTAGTAAACCTCCAAACTGGTTGTTTCGACACTAATGTGTTACTGGTTACTACCTTGAGCTGATTTTACATCTGGACTAAAGTTGTTTGTTGCTATGTTTACAGACTGACTGACAATTCAGATTTACAATAAAGAATATGTCCAGCCGCTAAATGGGACATATTAAAACATATGACATTAGTACATACAGATGAAACTTAAGTCTGTTATTTACAGAAGTAACCCCAATGTGACAAGCACTTTGATCACACGCAAATGTGTAATCCCGTTCGGCATGATGTTAGCCATAGTCAGATATCACGTCAGGGCTAAATTTCCAAATTGCTTATGTTTTTGCTCAATGACATCACAAGCTGTACATATGCTGTATGCAGATGAGACAACTGCATACAACAACAACAGTTTCTCAAACTGTATAACTGTAACAATGATATGAGCAATGCATATGAAACGTATGTGTTCAATAACTATCGCCAGATCTGCATCACTCTTGAGACCTGCCAATTCCTCAAACGCCTTTCACAGACTGAGTCCATGTGAGCTTGGCCCTGTCCCTTTCACGTTTTCGTTTCCTTTTGTCCTCAGACAAAGGCTTCCGCTGTCTCTTAGCTGGTTGTGCCATGGCTGATGCCTCACAAATAAAAACTAGATATTTATTCTTGCAATGAACTGCTGATAGCGCCAGTAAGGGGCATGTCTCTAGCTCGATTACTTGTGTGTATCGAGCCCCGGGGTCTAAAAATGGCCGCCCATTCAGGTCAGTGGGCCAAGCTCAATGCCACATGAAAAAGAAAAGTTTATGATCTAAACAATAGGTAAAAATTGCCAAAAAATCGAACAGTTTTGAACGTTATAGGTGTCCTATCAGTCGAACACAAGCAGTTTCTGATTACATTATACTCTATGAGAAAAATCCTTTCTCAGACCATTGGATTTGTTTCACTGGCCACTGCGTCAACTCCAGTCAGCTACAAGCTCCCCTATCCAGATATTTGAATAGATCCATGGTCTGTATGTTGAAATGCCGTAAAGCAATTTGGCTATTGCAAGAACAAGAACAGACCCCTGAGAGCTGATGGAGGTTCTGTGTCAACCAAGTTGCATGACTGTTTTTTCTGGCCAGAGACAGCTGGGGTGCCAGTGTACCATTGAAACACCCACAAATGTCCTATGCAACTACTATAGAGGGTCTTTGAAAGAATTCAGTCAAGGTAAAAAATGTTACTTAGTTCTGCTTTAAGTGACTGAACTTCCATACCTTTTTAACAGGTGCAATGAAACATTCACCGCTTTATTCATAGGCTTGTCATGATAACAAATTTAACAAAGAGCTATATATGAGTATTGTTAAAGTAAATATAGATGATAAACATTATTATGGAAATCAATTTATGCCACTGACACAAAAACCCAAGAGCAGATTTATACCACAAAAAGTATTCTAAATCTATAATACTGTTTTAAAAAGTCATTAAATGCATTAAAGAAATAGCAAAATTAAACAATAGTTCTTAATTTGCATATGTAATGAGTCATAGAAGGTATTAATTCAGTGTATTCTATGGCTCAAATCGTATAAAAAAAAAAAAAAATCACACAGGATAAATATTGACTCCACAAAAAATATTGTTCCAGCATTCATATATTGAACAACAAGTCAATATAGTGATTATATTGTGACAATTCTACTGATTCATCACCATGGGAATACCACAACATCAGTTTTTGAGGCAAGCCAAGACGACATACATAACATCTAGCCACAAGGGCTCAGTAAAAAAAAAAGTGGACAGATACAGTGTTGTACTTCTGTAGCCACAAGTGCCCTGGGATAGATTGACAAAATGCTGCTGCCAATCTGCACTATTGGCCCTTCGACCACCATGAATCACCCACAACACTTTCACAAATAGACTGGAAGTGTCTTGCCCAAGGACAAAAGAGCAGAATGAACTGGTCGGAGCTGGCATTGAACGGTCAGTCTCAATGTTATACCTCATGCTTTCCATGTAGATGAATCTAGATTCTGGGCTCCAAGGGCTCTACAGGTGCTTGGGCCTGTGTCTGTGAGCGTGTGAGAGGCAGTTCCAGCAGGGTGTGCCACTGCATGCATTTCCCCTATTACTCTGAGGTTGCAGCATTGTGAGATACACAGTTTCATCATGGCACTCTGTAATATGGTAATAAAGCATGCTTTTCTCTGAAACATGTACATTTGAGTGTGGGCTGGAGGGTATGGCACTTAAACATGCACAAGAATACATTATGGAAATAATAATCTGCTCATAAGCTTTTTATATAGCAAGGCATATGTGGATCAAACACAACTCTAAGTAATTTGGCGCATTTTGACCTTTCTTTCAGTAGCTATACAACTGACTAATACAGTGTTATCTTATAAGCTTATGTTTTTATTGTGTCGACTGTACTAACATAGAAATGATTGGAGTTTTGTGAGTTTTGCCTTTTTTGTTCAGTTTTAATTAGCTGGTGGAGCTATTGTCTAACCTCGTTCATCTTTTTCCACCTGGGCACCAACAACTTTTCTCAATTTAATTTCACAATACACTGTAACCCTTTTTGAACTACTTTTGTAAAAAAAAATCACAAATATTCAGTTGTAAAATACATAGTTTTCTCAACTATTTTTTAAAAATATATTTCTCAAAATGTTTTTCAATCAATACATGTTATAGCTATAATGCATTATTGAGAAGAATGTGATCACACACTGTATGTGCAATAATGGTATTTTTATAGTCAAAGAAATGTGGTGTATTTAAATGACTCCACAGTGCTTTATATAAAAACTTGGCTCTGACCTTTTTGTATAAAAAGTGTATCTCAGGCTCCTGACCTGGAAAGTCTCTCCTACTTTCAGCCTGTGTTTAACTTCTCAGCAAAATAATGAAAAGTTCCCTTTCCACAGTTATTATAGAACAACTTCACAGCCAGGTGACCTATAGCAACTTGCAAAAGCTAAACAAGAGGTTGATAAAGTGTGCCAAAAGTTTTAAGTAAATCCAAAGTTGCTTAAGAGGGCTGTATCCAAATTTTATTTTGCACCAGTACCAATACTTTACAACGTAAAAGACTCTTTTCAACTCCAAATGAGCAACTGTGTGGTGTCTGCATCTGGTTATAAAATGCTTCTATGGTTTGTGGACAAGGAAATAATATTAATGCACTATTGGTGTGGATTATGTTAAGAAAAGGTTATAGAAAGTTTATGGTGAGTGATGGTGATGATGATTTAGTAGTAGTAGTAGTAGTAGTAGTAGTAGTAGTAGTAGTAGTAGTAGTAGTAGTGGTAGTAGTAGTAGTAGTGGTAGTAGTGGTAGTAGTAGTGGTAGTGGTAAGTAGTAGTAGTATCATTATTGTTATTATTATATAAATATATTTTTTCCTATTTCCCCACTAGACATAGGCCTACAAAAACACAACATGGCTACAACATGCTTGTATTTACAACAGAACTTTACCTTACCTCTTTTAAAAATGCCAAATGTCCTCAGTTGACCTTCAAAGACTCATAAATTAACCTTTTCCACAATCAAGTTCTTCATTATGTGGCATTAATTGACTAGACTAAAAAGGAGCTTGCTTTTCTCTAATGTATTGTTTGCCCAGTGCTGTGTCAGGCTCTGACCTCACCGGGCCATCGCTGTGGTAGACTGTCACCAGCCCCACCTCTCTCTCTCACCCCCTACACTACTGTCACTTCCTATGGGTGCATCTCAAAAGTAGAACATGATGAAAAGCAAAGTAAGACCCCCGGGGCCAGCCTGTGGATCGTGCCTTGAGGCTGCCACAGCTCAGCACTCAGCAAGTCAACTGGAATGCAGGAAAAAGTTTTGCCCTTCTGTACCACAAGGATAGCAGTGTGAAGGAGTGTTTGCGGTTCAAGAAATGCAAGAAAGAGTGCAAGAGATTCAGAATAATATACAGATGGATGTAGGATAACTCACAAGTAATGGGTTTGTTTTGATAGTCTGGACCTAGAATCAATAACACTACGGGGCAATAAGTGTTCTAACGAATACTTATTGATGACTATTTAGTCCTGTTCTGTCATACTCAGCAATTTTGTCAGCAATTTGAAACAAGTTTCTGCTTTTGCTCTAGCTTCTGCCAAATGCAAATCCAACCCAAGAGCTTCAGTCCACAGGTCTAAAATGTTTTCACCAGGAGCTTATTCCAGTGATGGTGAAGAAGAGGAGAGGAAGAGGTTGATGGTTCTGATGCTGCAATGGATATAAGGTGGAGGACAGTTGTGACACGTTGCTAGAGAGACAAAAAGCGCACTGTGACATTTATACAGCTTGGATCTAGGCCTGGCCTCTGAAACTCTGTTCCAAGTAGGCACCGACTGAAAAGTCACAGAGCATGTGCTCTGCAGCGCTGCTTTTGATCTAAATGCACTTTTGCTTTGAGTTATAACTGGAGATAGAATAGCTTATTACTACTGTTTTAAAATGTGAATCAACATAGTTATTATGTACTTAAATTTTGAATAATATTTGTTATTCATTTTACTGTTGAGGAACTGGTATCGATAAGCATGGATCGTTAAAGTACTGGTATCAAAACAAATCAAATGGTGCCCAGGCCTAGTTGGGTCAATATTGGACTGAAGCAGTACACTCCAACCTCTCTGTGACAAAGTGGTAAGAGCTGATCACAGACATGCTTCAGTTGTAGTGCGCTACCCACTTGCTCAACGACTGCAGTCTTGTGAAAGTGAAAAATCAAGTGACAGTAAACATGCGAGCACTGGCATGCCTGTTGTAAGTTCATACCGACGAGAATGTGTTCAAAGGGTTGGAGCTTCACTTGTACCGTGGCACTGAAATGTCACACAGGAGAGCTGCTCTCTTGACATGCTTTTATATCAGTGAGAAGTCAGATCTGAAATGTTTGCAGGTTTTTAGAGCTTTTGTTGATGTGGATTAGGTTTGCTTTTCGTTCATCTTTCTGCTTTCTATCATTAGTTATAGGTGAATGCATGTAACCTTTCACTGCAACTATGCAACTATACATCTATAGACTACAACTTGGCTTTGAGTTGGGATTTCCTGAACATAGCGCAACAAATAGACTTCCTCCAAAGTGCAAACTAGGCGCTTTTACTGAGCTGCAAACCCCCCTAAAAAAAAAAAAAAAAGACATGCCATGCATACATATCATTGAAAACTGATACATACAGGATTCAGCAGCACTGTGCAGCCAGTTTAACACACACACAAAAAGCTAGCATGATCTAAGACCTGGGAGAATGGTGCTTTGCTGTGATGATGTGTGATGAATCATAAAAGGGAAAACAGCTCCTCAGTTTTAAACAGCAAGTCGACTAAATGAGTTCTTATTTTAAATCATTTTGCTTTTAAATGCTGTTAACATCAGACATTGTATGGTACACGGTGCTAAATAAAATTGAGAGTATAATATTTTACATTGTCTTCATCATTTTACATGGCATTTTCTTGAGTAATAACAGATCCAGAAGCTATTGACAGGATAACTTTTTTGTCCAATCAGGCACATTGAATGAAGAATTGTGGGACATCATTTACTGCCTACATTACCCCAGATACTTCTTGGTCGGCGATGGTGCATTTTGAAAAGTAACAAAAAACAGATGGCAGGCAAAGATTGGAGAACTATAAGGAAACAACTGCATGACATGATCCCAGACAGTTGTTTCTGTATCATGTGCATTGTCATAGAGGAAGAAAAGTAGAAAAGTCTAAGGGGACGGGGCTAAAAATTAAAACTAAAGCATGTTCTTGACTTGGTTTGAAGTCAGGGACAGGTCCTTTTAAAATGAACAAAATGTAAAATTATGTTCTAAGTGTGTCAAATTATAACCAGGAAAAGTATCATATCTTCTTTAAACTCAGTCTTATTATTATAGAGCCAGTACAGACTTGAAACTGTTATGAAAACTCCATCTGAATTGAATGTGATAGTTCTGCTGACTCGGCGGCCACATAACTGCAGCACAATAGACCCATTTGGACACTACCTTAAATCTGTCAGATCGATTTGTGACTAAAGTGACTAAAAGCTTCAGAAACTGTGGACTAGGGACTTTGTGTCATGAGTCAAAGTGATGCCAGAGGATGTGTGTGTGTAAATCTAATTACCAGTATATTTACAATACCTATGAACCTGCTGACAAAAATAAAAGTCTAGAACATTGTCTAGAATACTATTGTTAAGGATCCCCTGTGTAACTTTTTGGTTTGGGGTCCATCACCTTCTTGTTTCTATGGATATGCCATTGCTCCGCAGGAGAATGTTCCACAATATGACATTAAACAGATCCACTACATTATACTGTAATATGATAGCATAGAGTTAAACACATTTGTTTCACTGTTTGTTCTACATTTTCTATCTCTCATTAGAGAAGGAAAAATTACACACACATATACTATTTCCTAAATTGTGTTATCAAGTACCGTCATGTATTCCTTTGATTTAGGAGAAGTAATTGTATTCTGAATACCAGCAAATGAAAAAGTTACTGTACTGCAATACAGTAACTTAAAATGTGTATGTATTCTTTGTAAATGTATTCAGTTACTTCCCAAGGCTGTTGATCCCATACTGTGAAAAGTTCCAGACAAAGCAGTAACATCTCTATGAAGAAAGCATTTGACGGAGTCTTCACCAGAAAAGTTACACAATGCACCTTTAACCACAAGACCTGCCTCAGTGTCTGTTGAAGCTGTATGTACTGTCAGCTCTGGTAGCATGAAGCTGCTGGAGAGCAGGACTGTGTTCGTCTAGCCCGTGTGAACTCCAAGCCGACTGCAACATCATTTAGATTTCCCTCAGGATGGTGCTAGGAAGCTGGCACGCTTACTGTGTCTCAGGGCGCCTATACAATTTGATTTTGTCTTTACGGCTTGCTGCTGTCCGTACTGTGGATTATTCTGAAAGAATAAAAAGGCAAAAGAAAAAGCTCCACCTGATGCATATTTCATGGTTGTGTGTGCCTGCCTGGGTCCTCATCTCCAAATGTATGAACGCATTCAGAAGTATACATTTTATTTTCGAATAGTAAACAGTTTTGAATGGTTCTCTCTGTACACATCCTTTACCGCTCCCATCTTTTATGAACCTTAAAATGAAATGAGATGATATATATGGGCGAGACGGTAATGAAGCTGTGTGTAAATACAGGTGAGAGATGTATCAGAAAATGTATAATATTGCAACTGCTTTAGCAGTTTAGCATGCGTTACACCGACTGTACTGCAGATTGCTACTCCCCTGTGCTTTAGAGAGATGTAAAATTAGAATATCAAGTATTATCTATAGGTTAAATTTTAAAAATGACCCAGAAAGTGACTGAAAAGTATAATCAGCCTGTAAAAATATATTTTCTGCTCTTTTATGGTTTATTTTAAAATTACTGGCCAATATTGCCCACTAGGCCAGTTACAATAATTATTATATTAACTGAAAAGTATAATCAGCCTGTAAAAATTGATTTTCTGCTCTTTTATGGATTATTTTAAAATTACTGAGCTATTCCATTTTGGCCAATATTGCAATAGGCCAGTTACAATAATTATTATATTGACTTATTGTTCAACATATGAAATTTTGTAAATGTTTTGTATTTTTACGTTGCATTATTAGGACATTTGTGGTTGTACAATAAGATTTGATCTGTAAAAAGGCTGAATTAATTACTTCTGTGACTCATTACAGATGTAAAACAAGTACTTAAGTGTTTCATTATGTTGTTTATTGCAGCTCATTACTTTTTAAATATATTGTACATTTAGAATACTTTATGTAGATTAAATCTGCTTTTAGGATATTTTGTCAATGGCATAGATTAGTTTCAATATTATCGTTTATCATATATATTTATTTCTGTAATATATCATACTTCAAATTTTGTTATCATGACAGGCCTATCCGCCATCTCTATAGGTGTAAATGCAAACATAGATTTCCTGTTTTGTTTTGTCTGACCCTTCCTTCTTTCTTCCTTCAAATTAATTTCAAAACACTGCTCCACCACCGCAGCATAACATACAACCTCCTCAGATTATCCATGTCTTTGCTTTCCCATCACCAGTGTCTAAATCCCTTGCAATATTTGTGCCATTCCTTGCTGATTATTATCTTGATGGCTCAACGCATTTAGTATGACCAGAACATCCCTATTCAAACTAGTATAGGTGGTATATTTTATTGTTGTGAAAATTATCCTTTTTTTAAATTAATTTGTTAATGAGAAATGATTTTGAAAATAATATTCAAATTTAATTACTTAGTCAACCACCCCTGGATTTTTCACATATTGCTGATTTATTGCATTTATTATTGCTTACTCATTTGTTGGAAAATTGCAATCCTGATACTATTGACCTCTTGATAAGATTGACTAGTTTTTCACAGTGAAAAGTTTTAATTAAGATGTCAATTTATTCCTGAACTTGGCATCATTAAGCCATTGACAACAGTCCTCAATGTAGCATAGTTAATTGGGTTCACCCATGGGTCAGATTGAGTCAGATAGGAGCTAGAGTCTCAAACATTATTTTATCCACTTTGTTTTCCTGTGGCTGAGTGTTTTCTGTTCAACCTTCACATTCAAACTCTTAATCTGCTGTTAATAGGAATTGGCTCTTGTTGGTCTCTTGTCTGATCTTGTCCTGTGGAGGTTTTTTTTCTCTTTCTCTGTTGTTTACCCTGATCCCTTATCTTCGGTGAGCAAGGGCCTCAGTCTGATCAAGCCCCGCCCACACACACACAGTCTTCTTCAGCTCTATTTCACCACTTTTTATTTTTATTTTACTTAATTTTCTTGCAAGGAACACAAAATTGACTTACAGCGGACAATTGTAAAATCAATGTATTATATTATTATATGAAAAGGTGTACTCTGTAAATACCAGAAAAAAACAAATATTAGAGATGTGAATTACCCAAACCAAAAACATCCATGTATCCATCTCCCTCTTTCATCAAAGTTCTTAATGTTGCTTTTATGGTTTATTGGATCCCTTGAAGGCACAGTTTGTTACTCTTTATGGTGGAGAGTTCACCACCTACACGTCTCCATGGAGATGTTATTTCTTTGCCTGGAATATCCACTGCATTTTTTATAAATTATTAAATTATGCCATCAAAATATTTTTATTTTCTGCTTGTCTCTCCAGAACTGGCCTTTAAAGTAGCTTCATGGAGACAAGAGACTAGTTAAATTTGAGTTCAAATAGGATAGAAATGCATTGATGTTGCTGCATTTAAAACTGTATGAAAGAACATATAGTGTGGCATAGCCTGGCCGGTCTGCTAATCCATGCAGCTTGAGTTTTCAGTGCACCAAAACCAGGGAAAGCATCTCCACCCAAATACAGAAGAAAGCAAGTGGAAGAAATCCTTAAGTGACCTGCAACCTTTCTATTTCCCAGTAGCCCTGGCTTCTCCAGCACTTTGAGCTGCTGTGGCTGAGCTGAATGGCATTAGGATTCTATAGTCTCTGCAAAGGCACATAAGAGGTCACAACTCTGCATGAATAAAACACATTTAACCGAGCTGTGTACGCTTAAATAGACACTGAACTCAGTCACTTTTTCAATCTCACATTGGGAACAATTCTCAAACCCTGCATTATTCAGATCAACCATAAGATCTTAACATATTTTACATGTAGGCATTGTCCTGTCTTTACTTTCATAAGAACATTTAAAGGTGCACCTGCTGGTCTCCATGGAAATGTTATTTCTGAGCCTAAAACGCATCTGTTTCGATGGAGGCAAACTCGTGACACCACCAGACCAGTTACAGGTCTCATCTGAGGAAAGAAATATGTAATCAATTAAGAGCTCAAAATAAATATAATGCTATACTGTGGAACATACAAGACAAAGGAATAACATGTCCATGGAGACAAATAAGTAGGACCCCCCCACCTCAAAAGTTATGTAGGACACATTTAAAGAAAAAAACCAAAACAAATCTCAACTTGTTCATACATTACAATTTTTGCTCTACTTTAAGTTAATTGAAATGAATAAGTCTTCATTTTGCAAAGTGAAAAGAAAGAGTTTGGAGGTTATTTTTAATCCGTTCACAGCTAGGTACACTTCATTTATAGCTAAAGTGGCACCTAAAAAAAGAAAAGCGGAAGTTAACTTTTCAGCTGTTATATTTGAGAAACTTTATAAGCAGGCAAAAGGATCTCCACAGGTGCTGAGAGCTACTTTTATCTTGGTGTCATTTTTCAGTTTATTTTATTTGGTTGCAATTGGGATGGTGGATGAATTTTGGCCTTGTGCTTTTAAATTATTGAACATGTCTTTGCTAATTTAGTCTTTGTAACATTACAAAACATTACAGTGTATGATAAATGTTTTAGTAGAGCCACTTGAATCTTTGTTCAGAATTTCATGAAGCAACTCATTAGATTTGTGGCCGTAGGGAGACGACAGCCTGCAAGAGTGACGCAGAGAACCAATGATCATAAATGTATTCATTTAAGAAAGGAAGATACACATTTTATATCTTTCAAACTTTGTCTTATGTTATATTGCTGTGTTTTGCAATGTATTTAAGCCAGATGCCTTTTAATTTCTGATACATTCCTTTATTCCTTATAACTTCCAATTCAGTTACAGTGATGGATAGTATTAGAACAATATGAAAATAATAATAATTCAAATACCTGATTCAATACCTGATTTTTACTGAACTGAAAGAAACTAACACATGTTAAAAGGTTTGCAGTGATTCAGTTATTCCACACTAACTGGCTCTCTAATTATTCACTGTAATGACTTTATAAGTGCTTTTCATAATTTTAATAGCAGTCATGATGATGCTAACAACATTTAGGAAGCCTTGGACTTCCTATTTCTTGGACAAGAAAACATTTTATAATTAGATGCAGATACAGTACAATACACAGTGGCTTATTTTAAACTCAAGATCTACTTATCTTAAAATCTTTGTACTGGAACACAAGCCAACTCTGTCTTGTGTACCAATGTTTTGAGATATGCCCTTGCAACTTTCATAAATCATCAACATGTTCACCACACTTTCAATAATACACTTTCTCTTATCCACTTTTAACTTTTCACCTTCAGGGTCAGCACAGCACATCAGGGTTTTGCATATTTGGCATAGTCCATCCAGCCTTTCCTATTCCCTCTAAAAGATGTCCTAGTGTTTCCCTTACTGGCTCTATGACTTGTAATGCTCTATTGTAACATAGATTTTACATTATTCGAGTTGCATAAAAAGGATGACATCAGAGACCTCTACCATCATACTCATAAAATAATAAAATGATCATGAGTAGAAAGGGCACTGTACAATAATATACATGCGGTGCTGCATATTGATGTAGGTCTATGGTGTTGCACTTCCACTTTGGACAGCCAATTAAAGCAGCAGCCTGCAGAGCACCTATAAAACCAACAGTGAGAAGACATGCGCAGGATAGAAGATGGGCAAAGGAATGTGACACCGGGGGACCCCATCACGAGCCAATGTAAAATTCAAACAGAGATCATGGTCTCGTGGCAGGACTGGGGAGAACCAGTGTGAAGCTTCTTTATGCTCTGCTCCTTTTCTTTATTGTCCAAATGTGCAGCCGGCTAAAACACAGCCCAATGCACAAGTCAACATGCACTCTATTTTAAAAAACTTGTGTGTAAATTATTAGAGGTGTTAATTACTCATTTACAATATTTGTGAGTGTAATGGGCAAGTCTAACATCAGCTTAATGTTGTATTTTACGGCATCCTTTATTTAGAAACTGATATACTGCGACCGAAAAGTGAAAACTGTAAAATGTGTGTTTTCAGTAGGTACGATTAGTACAGTCAAAGTTGATAATTGGTCCTTGAGGGCTACTCTATATAAAAGTAAACTGAACAGACTGCTACAGAACAAATGGAGCATTTTGAAGACTTGTGTTATATCTTAATTAGCTAATTTTAGCTCTGCGTGGTATTACATGGTCTATCAGTTAGCCTGTATGTGTGTGGGCTGGCAGATGCCACACTCCCTCCGGGGCCCAACGGCACTGTGGACAATCTCCATACAGCGGCACTGGGAAAGATCCTAACAGCACTCTCCCTATTGTCACACTAAAGATAAAACTATTTGCCTGCTGACCTGCTGTTGTCCCACTGTCCCTGATGCATTGTTTATAATAATACTGCTTATAGTCTGTTTGGAAGTCTTAATGAGTCTTCCATTATCATTTTGTTGGCTGGTTATCAACAACTCTTATTGTATTTACTGCCATACAGTTGCTTACCTTTACAAAAGTATGTACATCGTGTAGTTTTAGCAATTTATTTGACCCTACATGAGATCTAGAGCAGTCGTGTAGTGCAGCTTTCTTTTTATTGGAATAATTCTTATTAATGATAAGTAGATTTAGGGTTGCCTTTAGACACAATCTGTGGTTTTTGGATGATTTTCATTTTCTGCATCGCTATTTCACATTGATTGCATATGTTAACCTGTCTATATTTGATTCTGGTCAATTTATTTTTTCGTCTTCTTTTGCTGCTCAGCCTATTACATTATAAAGTCTCATTTGGCTTTATAGTGCACTGTGACCGGGCCCCTGGTGTGCTCACAATTAGTTCATTAAATTAACATGAGCAAAATAAGACGGCTTTGATGCACTAGATACTGGATGGTGTCAGGCGCAGGAGGGGTCCATCAGACACAGACAACCTGACACTCCTTTATTTACACCACCCACTGGCAGCAGAGATGTTAAAAAAATAATAATGGTCCAAGAGGGATTGTCCACTCTTCATCCAGTTGTATTTTTATCTTGTACCAAAGTGTTAAGGTGCAATTAGCTCTCTTTTTTAGCTGATTGATCTGTTTATTTCTTCACTCTCACTCTTCAATGGAGCAAAATACAAAATGGAAAAATAACTGTGTAAAAAATAATCCAATAACTCATTAAAAAAATCTCTGTTCAAAAAGTGCCTGGACTTCTCTGTATAGTCTGTACTACTACTAATAAATACTATATAATTCTCAGTGTTGTCACATTTTTTTTTTTACATTTAAACCACTTATATTACACAGAATTGACTCTTGTGAGCTTTAAGCCATGTTGGAATGTTGTTACCTCCCCAAAAACAGACCTGGAGTTGTTTTGTTTCATGTTTCACAAATGTTTGATTAATATTAGTCTGTCTACATCTCCAAAGCTCAAAATGCTCTGTTCCCCCTTGTGATGTCATGTAGTGGTAGTTTTCAAATTAACTGATCCCTTTTACCTTTACTTGAGCAGAAATTGACAATTCCAGGGCTGAAATTTTCCAAATATCTTAAATTACCATATGACATCACAAGGTGGAACAGAATGTTTTCTGTTTGAGCGAAGAAATATAGAAGGTTTGTGTGTTAACCATGTGTGATTGAACCCAAACAAAACTCTGGATATGTTTGTGATGAGAAAACAACATTATAGCACAGATAAAATGCAAGTAAACTACAGAATAAGTCGATATCTCTAAATTATTATTAGTTTTTTCTCGCCTGCAGTGTCTCATTGAGCAAAGAAAAACAACCAAAGTCAGAAATAAACCTATATTAATATACATGTGAAATTTCTGCCCTTTGTGTTTCTGATGTGCCATATACAATGCAATCAACTAATCACTGCCTGTGCTTGCCTCCGCTAAGCATGGCCATGTGAATGTATATGATTATAGCCTGATTTGAATGTTGGCTCTCATTATGCTCTCCATTTTTATTGAAAATGTCTTTGTCGCTGTAACTATTTTTTGCCCACACCTCCTAGCCTTGTGTGTGTAATGATTAAACCAAATCTGGTTGAAATAGTCTGCATCATTCCCTGTTTATCCGGGAAGTGTGAGAAGCCAAAACTAATTGCGTTTGCAGAACACTCAGCAAGGATAGAAAGTCCTATGTGTCCCTTACAGTCAAAGTATTTTCACTCTGAGTTGTAACTGTTGTGCAGTGTTGTGTGTTTCTTTACCCGCAGCTATACAAGGACTATTAAAGCTGACTGACAACAGAGCATAGTGTTAAAAAGACATTTGTGAGGGCTGGAGGCCTCTGCAGACTGATGTGGGAGAGCTGGTGTGATACTGAATGACTTATGTCAGCACAGGCACAGGTGGGGAGTGTCTGGGTTTTCTGCTACATTTGCTTCCAAAACATTGAGCTTGTGCTTCTTGGTGCTTACACAGTTTGTGTGTAATAACCTTTTACTGTTGTAGTTGACTGAAGAAATTCCTGGCTGACAAAATACATGCTCTGTTTATTCATGACTTATGCAAAAACAACGTGTACGAAGAGGAAAAAGATAATTAACTTAATCAAATCTCTAGGTAACTCATTCAATACATTCTTTTTTTTTTTACACTTTTTATTGAGTATTTTATACAATAGAAGGAGCAGATTAAACAAAACAAAACAAAAAAAAAAAAAACTGGCAAAGTCGGCAAGGAATGCACATGTTTTCAAATGATGAGAAGATATACATGTACACAAATATGCACATACACACATACAGATGTATATGTAGTCATAGTTCACACATGTACATACATATACTGGTCACTCTGGAATAGTACTCTTTTATAAGTAGAAAAGTAGAGCAGTTCTGATTATTAACTAAACCTCATTTCAGTATTTAAACCATTTAGTCCATCTTGCAGGATAGAGATCTGCTTGAAATCTTAGCATATATGTCAGTCGTTCCATTTTATGCATTTCTTCAATTATTTGTAACCAGTCGTCTCGTGAGGGTGGATCTGGTTGGAGCCATTTACGAGTAATTGCCTTTTTGGCACTGGCACAGAACATTTTAAATCTAGTATATCTCCCATGTATAATGTCATTACATTTTGAGTAATGCTGAAACCTGTTATTTGCCCAATTGTTCATGCTACCTGTGTCCAAAATGTGTTAAACTTCGCACAAGACCAGAATATAAGGGTGCGATGAGCCTCCAACATTGTTTTCAAATATACTCAGTTGAGTTTCCCCTGCTATTTATTAGGCTACGATAAAGTTTAGAAATAACAGAAACCAGATTAATTAAACCGATGGGGTCTAGTTCCAAATTTGTAACCTTTTTATCACCTTTTGAAGATAGGTATTGTCTTTGCAGGTATCTAAAGAAATGTTTTTTTTTCAATTTATATTGTCTTTGTAACGTTTGAAAACTTGGTACGATGATTTTATTTAGTATCTTACAATATGCTGTCAATTTATCTTGTATCCAGTATTTGAACCTTGTATCAATAATACAGTATTTTAATACTTTCTTTCCAATACCATTGAACAGTTGACTGATCATAACTAAAAGCATAAAGTATGTCCTCTAACTGTAAATAAGTCAAAATTTTGTCATATTATTATTTTTTTTCTGTCCATCTAAGTAGCAATCTTAATGAGTGTTCTATAGAGGAACAATAAAACATTTTAGAAGTTTTACCATGTTAAAATAAGACTTGACTTAAAGCCTGTTAGGATGTTGTATCAATGCCATTTCAAATTAGAGGACCAGTTGAAACTGTTGAAAGTATAAAAAGGTATGCAGTAGAATTTCAGACTTGATTTTAATAGCAAGTGTAACCGGGTCAGCATGTAAATTTCCTACTGCGCTGTGCCCATGAATGCACCCGCCTTTGCGTTGCGCCATGCGTGGCTCAAAGCGTCACTGATTGCAGAGTAGAAATAGGTGCACATGCCGTAGGAAAGTAGTCAGGGCTTTTGGGCGGACGTCCTTCATGTAGCAATGTACATTGTTCCCTTTATAACAGATTGCCACCGCTGCTGAATTCTTACTCTTTTATTCTTTAGTGTCTTTAGACTCTTACTCTGTGATTTTATTTGAATGTTGTAGGACGATAGCTAAGGTCTTGAAAGCAAGTGCAGTATATGGTCGGGTTGTTAGGTCTTTATGTTGGCACACGTCACTTTAGCCCTAATAGGCCACTTAGCACATGCACTTTACCCTATAGAACTCTACACACTTTAACACTAACTCATGTACCTTAGCACTTTAAATACTGTTTAGCACAACATTCATGTCTATAAAAGTCAATTTGTTATTTGTTTACCCAAAAAAGCAAAACTTTGAATGCATAGAACATTAAATAAAGTTGTACAATTTTCATATCACTGTGGCGGGGTTCTATTAAAAAATCAGGCAAG
>KN499388.1:0-13389 GCA_000787155.1 Scartelaos histophorus | reverse complement strand
ATGGGAAATGTCACAAAGTTTACAGAGATAGGAAGGCTCTGGCTTCAGACAGAGCAGAGCAGGCAGTGGCTGCAGCATAATGAATGTGCATCCTGCTCTGAGCACTGCAGCCTCCCAGAGAGACCCGTAATCAGCTATGTGGCCCGCAGCTGTTTAGCCTGGATTAGCAGGCAGCAGTGCATTTACACCACTCCACTGTTTTACACCGTGAGTGTAAGCCTCATAATCAAACACATAAGAGCCTCATGATGTAGGGATCTGGGGGAATGTTGTAGTTGTCATGGTGATGAGATGCACCTGAGCCCGGCCTCGAGACACAAACAAATCACCTATAAGTGAAACATGTCTCAATTTCACATTCAGAAACACCAGTGGCTTCTGCAACAGACAGATCTTTGGCTCACACAATGTGCATCTCTTACACCATTAGCATAAATAGCTTCAGGTCCCGTCTGTTATTTTCAGCTTAATCTGTTCTACATTTTTCTTACTTTATCAACAAATATTAAAAGTGATCTGAAGCAATGCACAAGTAAAGCCTCTGATAGATAAAAACAAATACTATGCTCTTGTTTATTTGCCAATATGTTATTTTAAATGTCATGTTTATTCAGCTTAATTAGTAATTCAGAATATATTGGTAATATTATATTTGCTACACTGACATTATAGCTTTTTGAGTTACGACATTAGAATATTCCAGTACTTGTCTGTTGTAGTCACTTATCATTACTGAAGTTTCACAGAGAGAAAGCCTAACTGTCCATTAGTAGTTTTTCCGTTTGTAACTCTTCTTCCCACACACAGGTAGTACAAAATCACTACAAAAGCAATTACCAGACTAACTGACTCATAATTGCTTTCTAGCTTCCTTGGGGACACTCGAGTTTGACCTGCTATACGAAAGTGCAACGAGCTCATTACACTGCACAGTATTGAAAGCAAAGGTATGTTCAATTTAGAGACAAAATACTACACAATGCATAAAACTTTGTGTAATGTTTTCTGAACAAATCCTCCTGCTCTTGTCATTCACTGATTAACTGTTTTCTTTGTTCTTGTCTTTTTCTCCATAAGGGTCTGAAGCCCATGGATTTTAATGGTTTAGCTGATCCTTACGTCAAGCTGCATCTGTTGCCGGGAGCCTGCAAGGTTTCCATTTTTATTATTAACACATTGACGTTAGTGATTGAATACAGCCCCCCTCTAAACTGTACTCTATAGTTAATTCAGCATATTCTATCAAACACCGGATGAATGATGAGTTAAAAAGAACAATAGATATAGTAGTACGTAGGCTAAGTATTTGTAGTGAAAAGTGCGACCGCCTTAACTAACTTCTTATTATGCACTAACAGCACAGAAAAGTGGAGGAGGCAACCCATAAAGAAATAATCTGTCTTATCAGGTGATTTCTATAAACAACAGTTAACGCAAAAACATCTTGTTTTGGGAGTTTTTGTGGCTTTTATTGGATTTTTACTGAAAAATACAAAACAATCACCTAAATTGTGGGAAACACAGATTTCTTGGAGAAATGCAGTCAATGCAGTCAGTGGAGAGCACCATGATGAGTGGAGGACCCCCTATAGTTCTACATTGTATCTGGTTTATTGACCACTAACTCATAGCCTTATCTTAAGCATTTTAACCATGGAGCTATCGTAAAACAACAAAATTGTTCACAACCTTTTAATAATTATTCAGTTTTATCGCACCAAATGTGACTCTGCAGCCAATGATGCCAACCTCCTTTTATTGCCATGTGAAAGGAGGGAGAAAGCAGCGATAGAGGGGCTGGTGAGAGCGGCACAGGAGTGAGAAGTGGTTGATAATATGAAAAAAGGATAAAGGAGTGTTGTGACTGGGGTGTGGTCATGCTCCAAAATATATGATCACAAATGATCATTGTCACTATGAATAAGGCTGACCACCTCATAGTTGTACACAGGTGATAATGAAAAACTGCAAGATTATTGAAATTGTGGCAAAGAGGACAAATGGCTGTGCAGGACAACCAAAAGAGGAACAGCTGGCCCACCCCATTAAGCTCATCATAATGCTGTTTGTTGGTGTTATTGAATGATTTGCTCACTTGTCAATCATGAAATAGTACATTTAGTTCCTTTGTATGAAACCCAGAAACCACTCATGATATCTGTGTTCTTTGTTTTTATAGGCCAATAAACTGAAAACAAAGATTGTCCGCAACACTCTGAACCCAGTCTGGAACGAAACACTGACCTACTGTGGGATCACGGAGGAAGACATGTACCGTAAAACACTAAGGTGGGTAAATGTTTGTTCAAGGCTATTTTGGTCCTGTTTACGTGTCTTTTCAACCACAACAAAGCAGACTTTTCCTTACAGAAGATACCTTATCATCAGTTTATCTTGAAGTTGAAAAGTCTCTAACAACATCACAAAAGCTCTCAACTATCTTCTCTTAAACCTAAACGTCTGCTACGATTCACTTCTACTTGAACAGCGTTGACATATTTGGGTCAGGCATAGCACTGCGGGGTGTTTCATCTTGCTGACCCCCTCTAGAGGTGACAAAAGCTGTGAATTGTCTCTAAAAGTTTCGGCGTCTGGTTTTAAATAGGAGCTTGATATTTCCAGGGAAAACCACACGTTGGGTTTACATCACAAGCTAAGCGATAGTGTTAAATCAGTCAGATGTGTAAATACGGCGACGTCACTACGGTTATGTTTAAAATAGAATGTTATTTTAGGGAATGATTCAACGGCGCCACCGCTATCATCAATAATGTGCGGTGTGGGTTTATGGGGAAATGTGGGCTTGCCTCGAGAAAAGCTTTCCGTTCCTAAGCGACATATGGGACGAAACTGGGGGAATTCATCAAAGTGAAGCAGAGGTTTCAATTTCCTCCGCAACGAGCGACTATGGAGCAGTCTAATGGGGAGATTTACCGCTGTCAAAAAAAGAGATTGTTTTCAGTATTGCACAAATAAATCAACGGCGCATTACAGCCCGTGCACTGGAATTGTGATCAGCCGACATTTAAAGGAGCACTCAAATTGGTGTTGTTATGATGGTACTAGCATTTTAAGAGCTATTTTGTATTGCACTTGCATATTGCTCTCTCATCTATGTTATAATGTTGTGTCCTCAAAAATGCCCAGAGTCGTATTTTGTTTCATTTACACATGTTTAACACACAAACCCTGCATATTTATCTCATCATGTGGTAATGTAAAAAGTGCTCCAGTGTTTTTTAAACTCCATACACCTTCATTTAAATCATTTGGATCATTTGTTTTTCTGCACTGGACAAGAGGTAACTTGAAAACTACCACTTCATGATGTCACAAGGTGCTGCGGAGATGTAAACAGACTAATAATCCAGAATTATTCAATGTGAATGAAACTGAATGAAACAAAATACAACTCCAGGTATGTTTCTGAGGAGTAACAACATTATAACATGGCTTAAGTCTCACACTAATGAATACGTTTTGTGTAATATAGGACCTTTAACAGGAAAACTATCCAATGTTTCATGCTCTAAATGTTTTCGAAGGCAATGACAATAAGATCTTTAATACTGAACTGTAGGTAGGGCTCAGTACTCATTTTGATAGCACAAAAACAATCAGTACAGTTCTTTCATTTTACTACATAGATTTAAGATATAAAATGGTCAGATCGGTTTCCAGTTTAAGTGCTTTTTCTTTCAGAGTTGATACTTTTTCAAGTAGCATTGCTTGTTTTTGACCATTTTAGTACTGATCAGTATCTGGGTATTGATTTGATTTTTTTTTTTTTATACCCTTATAGTCTATATCTGACAGAAAGTATGACATATTTATTTTAACCATGGTGAAATAAAACTATTGTTTCAAAATTTAAAAAAAGAAGTTGTCTACTGCACCTCTGCTCAACCTTGAGCTGAGGACAAAAAAGTAAAGGCTAAAAAAAGGTGCAGGCTATAGCAAACCTTAGTCACACCATTGTTGTAAAATTGCTTCAGCTATTCTTTATATATTTACTGCTAACAGAATTAAGATGGTTACATAAAATACTCAACAATGGTGGCCCTGAAATGCCAGTGAATGTGACTAAACATAATTTGTGACATTATAGTAGGAAACACATTCTAACAGCACTGGGTATCGCACTTGACTCATTGACCTATGATAATCTCACTCTCGAGGCTGGTTCGCACTCTCATCCATCGCCCCTCTGACGTGTCCACTTCCTCTTTCCTATGGCGCCTTTTGTTTTCGCTGCTGTTCTGTTTTGCAGTCTTGTCCTCTGATTCTCATTCATAAATTGTAGCAAAAACTTTTGTAATTTTAAAAGGCAAAAAAAAAGACATTCTCTCTTAAAGCTGCGCTATGTTGGTAGGGATCCCGTGACTTGCTTGTTTCTGTGAATGTCATTGCTCTGCCTGGAATGTTCCACAGTGTGACATTGAACAGCTCTACCTTGCATTTTTTCAATTACAGCTGATTTTTACTGCTCAAAAATACTTTGAAAAACAGGCTCTCGTGATCTGGTTTGGTCTCCATACTTTGAAACGCTCCATATAAAACAATAAAATCTGACAGATCCACCACCAGAAAAGTTACACAATGCATCTTTAATGGCGAGAGGTTGTGGGTCACTATACAGAAGCTCTCCAGGTAGAATCATACAGTCAGTGATAGAGGTATGCAAGTAATACAAGTAATAGTAGCTATGCTGCAGTGCTGGCTTGACACTTGGTTACTAGAAGATATTAAAATCTACTCCAAAGATTTATGATTATTAAAGGGGCATTATTAAAGGGATCTGAAAAATGATCCACAGAAATAATGGCATAAAACTTTGCAATCTCCATGGAGACAAGCAGGAGACTCCATCAAATCATTGTAATTTTTGGGAACAAAACACATTGGTTGTTTTTGTTATCTGAATTGTGTGGTTAAAAGTGCTGAATAATACCACCATTTATTGCTTTTACAGTAAAATAAAATAAAAAAAATAGCATAGGTCCAGAAATTACATAGATATTAACTGTAAACCAAGTCTAAACATCAGCACGCAGACAGTTTAAAGGCAAATTGCACCATATAAAATTCCCACCTGCAATACATCATCGAATGCTTTTCTGAAGGCGTCCAATATTATCTGTCATTTGTGCAGTAGTTGTTGGATTTAACCATGGCGACGGCATCAATTCTGCAGCCCCCCTTTGCACTGTTCTGCGTCTGTGCATTTAAGTAACCAGCCCCAGCTCTGCCTCCAATGCGCACTTTTAAATTAGGTTCAAGTCACATGAAGGAGGCTCCATTTCTCCCGTGACAAATAGCTTTTTTCATCCCACCTCTTCATGCTGCGTGTTCTTATTTACATATAGACACAGGAAAAACAATAGCTCACAGGACCCACATAAAGCCCGGCATACTGATTCTTGACTTTAGCTCACACTCACGTCCTTATTTGAATAATAAGGCCTGTGTTTTATTGCTATAAACATATTAGTATTCACATGTGCCAAAGCAAACACCGGCGTACCATAAGAAATGCAATGTGATGTGGACCCTCGTTATGATTTAAAGGTCTTGTATTATGCTAAATTGACTCTGTGAGCTTTAAGCCATATCATAATAGTGTTAGCACATCAAAAACATTCCTGGATTTGTGTTTCGTTTCATTCACACATTGGAGTAAATGTTTATTACTAGTCTGTCTATATTTAGTCAGCTCAAAATGCTCTTTTCCACTGTTGGATGTCATTTAGTGGTACCTTTCCAGTTGCTTTTTACCTTTAGTTCACAAAAGTTTGGTCATTCCAGGGCTGAAATTATCTTTATGATTCTAGTAAAGGTCTATGGAGCACTTCCTGTATTACCACATGACATCACCACGTTGAGTGTTTTCTGTTTGAGAAAAGAACTCAGCCAAACTATGCAGATATGTATGTTAAACACATGAGAATTATACAAAACATAACTCCAGGCATAACATAGATCTGAATAATATGTAATAAAAGATCTGTGTAATATGTGCCCTTTAAGCACTATTTTCCTTTACTTTATTATTTGTGTCCCACAGGGTTTTCCTCTCTCCATAACAAATGCATTTACAAATCTTTGGTCTATTACAGTGTGTACAAAAATGTTCTAGAGCCAATAAATATGCATTGGTTGAGTGTTATGCACTTTCGCACTCGCTTTGCCAGAGGAATAGTAGATGTATTTATGCCCACATACAGTTACTGGCTGTTGTGGTCTGTCTAATTCAGGTCAGGTTTGTGTCAGCTGTTGTCTTCCATCATTATTGTGTTACTGCAGCGTTACACATAATTAAATGAGTCAGGAGCAGCATTGTGTTAGGTGTGCACGGTTTCCACTGAACAAGGGTCATGATGATTATGTTATTATACAGAGAGACGTGAAGTAGTGCCTGAAATGCTTGTAATACTTCTCAGATTTAGTCATGGATTTAGAATGGGTCCTTAGATGGATTTTGTGTTTGTTTGAAATTTGAAATACGTGGTCAGTAGAATTCTTTAATTAAACACTTCCTGTTATTCACCCATACAATTTGAGTCATTTACCAAATTTGCATCAGTCAAGCTCTTCCATTAACCTTTTCATTATATTGCTCACCCTAAACTATTAAATCTGGTTTGTCATTTGTAGCCTTAATTCATCATTCACTTTTGTTATATGGAGTTAAAGAAAAATTTCATGATGTTTATTCTAACAAATATTGTACCTTTTGTAAACACCAAAACACATGACATTTTTATTGTGAGCAAACAGTATTGGAAAATGCTTCATGGATCTCCAGGCAATGATAAAAGAGGTCTTTAGTCAAGGGACTGTCAATGTGCAAACATTACAGTAAAGCAAGGCACTCTTAAAAGTTTAAAATGCCTTTATGGCATGTCTTAAGGGACAATTTAAATTGTATTAGTTTCTCTGTACTGATCTGATGCTTAGGTTTCTTAACATTTAAATATTATTTTTTCAGGAATTTGTGTTGGTGAAATTTGTGAAAAAAAACTAAAAGCATTGTGCATCACACTGTAGAAGAACTGATATTGTTTAGATAAGACCAACTTAAATGTAGATTGAATAAGTAAGATTTCATTGAGTCATGCTGGACCAGTGAAAGGTTCTGGGGAAGTAAGCTGAAATGTTAATGTAACCTGGTTTTAAAAATCTACATTTGAATGCATTACATTGTATGCATTGCATTGTCAGTACAAGTGTATCTAATAAATACACAGTTTGATGCCTCATTAGCCTTAATTGATTTCTAGATTTCCAAGTTCAGTATCTGTTGGGGTTTTAGTGAAACCTCTTAAATCTCCATCATCACAAAGTTTAAAAATAGATGAGCCTATTCAGTTGTCTGAGTGATAATTGCATCCTTGAGTGGGAGAACATTTGTGGTATGAAACATCGTTTCTCTACCTGCCTCAGTAATGGTTCCTGCTCTTCTTCTTGTTTTATGTTTATTCATGTTTCTCTGTTTCCCTGTCTCTCTCCCCTCTGCTCCCTTTCTCCAGGGTGTCTGTGTGTGACGAAGACAAGCTGACACATAATGAGTTCATTGGGGAGTCGAGGGTGGCCCTGCGCCGCGTGAAGCCTGACCAGACCAAACACTTTAACATCTGTCTGGAGCACCCCCCTCCTGTGAGACACTCGCATCAGAAAGAGCCTCATCATTAAAACTAAATGAGAAGCTTAGCACCAAATTAATTAAAGACTTCATTTTATGAACACTTCACTTTTAGACCCGAATAACACAAGTTACTTAAGTCACTCAAAATGACTCAGTAGAAAAGTTGCCCTTAGTTCACACGGACAAGATGGCCAGATGGCCAAAATATACACTCATATTAAAAACTGCACATTTTGGATCAAGACTATGATTAATATCAAATCCAAAAGCATAGCCAGTCTCTTCCAATGATTAAACTGTAGATATTTTCCATAGGACAATAGAAAGAAATAAAGTGTTGTAAATGACAGAGGAAGTAAAAGCTTGAGGAGACTTCCAGATCAGGTTTCTTACATGGAAATGATGTTACTAATGGAACATTTCAAAATATTTTTATAGTTAAAAATAAATTTATGAGGTTAGAAGAAAACATTTGGGTCTAATTAAAGAAAAGGTCATTTGCACATAGAGGTTAACAATGTTTTCTTACCACCACTTTTTATCCCCATGAGGAATGCTCTTGGTGATTTAGATGCATTAATGAGGGCCTTATGGGTTTTTGTCTTTAATAATAATTTAAAAAAAAGTGTGCATGTGTGCAAACATGTGCACTGTATATAGTGAGTTCTAGTGAAGCATAAATAAGAGGTAAACCATAACAGAATATCTGTCTAGAAATAGCTTTTTGTGTCGGCTAAATGTCAGGCGGGTCACATGTGGGAAAGGCTGCTCGGAGAGTACAAGAATAAAAGGAGGAAGCGTCGATAGTGGGATCGAGGGGGACTGAGAAACAAATGGATTAAAAAATAAAAGCGCTGCAGAGTGAGGGGAAGGGGGGGGGGGCAGGAGTGGGTGAAAGGGGCCATACCATGCTGTGTTCTTGTTCTTTGGGAGAAGCCTGGGGCTGGTAGTTCACTGTGGGGCCTGGGAGAGATCAAATATACCACTGTATGCCATATCAACAGTCCATTCATCAGGATTAATAGTACGGGTATTATTGTACCCATACTATTAACCCTGATGTATACTATGGGTATTATTGTACCCACACTATTAACCCTGATGTATAGTATGGGTATTATTGTACCCACACTATTAACCCTGATGTATACTATGGGTATTATTGTACCTACACTATTAACCCTGATGTATAGTATGTATAGTATAGTATTATTGTACATTAGCAGTATTTTCTGTCTCATTGCATAATTTGCAATGCTGAACTATATCGAATTGTATGGTGAAGTTTTCCATTTGATTCTTTGCAAAGTGATTAAGTGTTTGGAGTATTTCAGTTATCATATCCAAAACTATAATGCTAGTATAGTTATGTACCATGATGATTGCAATTTTGTCAGCAACAGTTAGTCCAGATTCTCACAATGTTCAGCCAAAGTTTTCTTCACCGTCTGCTCAGTTCAGGTTTGTCCCTCCCTGCTTTTCATATCCTGTGTTAATAATCTTCTCACATATTCTTGTTGTGCCTCCAGCTGCCTTCACCAACTGCCATGAGCTCTGCGCTTCGAGGGATTTCCTGCTACTTGAGAGAGGTGACCATCTCTTCTGTTTAGTTTGGTTCCCATTCACTTCAAATGTACTAATATGTGTTTACTGCTTCTCAGACAGTCGCTATTAGAGTAGTGGAAGTTTCACAATGATGCACTGATTTGTCTGCATATTTTTTCCTATTCACAGTTTTAATGTGCGCCAATCTACTGCGATAATCACGTAAAAGTAATCTCCTCTCTTGTCATCATTTTTAATTGCAAATATATTCATGTATAGTTGACTTCCAGTTGCCTTGGATCCAGAATAAGCACACGGATGGTCTGGTCACATCAAAACAAATATGGCTATTAAGGAGGAAAAAGGAAAGGAAAATAGTAGGCACTGAAAAACACTGCTAATCTTGAGTGAGAGACATGTCATTTAGTTTTGTAAATGATACATGACTAGTGTCCTCCTTCATTTCACATGCATCAGTGAAAAGTACATGCAACAGCAGACAAGAAAAACACCTTTCTTATCTACCAGCCATATGAGACCAAAACTATTCCAGTTATTAAGGATTAGGAAATGTAAAGCATATTATGTTAAAGCAAGGGGAAATGCATTATATTTTGCTCAGAAAGCGAGCATGTGTTAAACGGTGAGCCATTGCCATTTAGAGGTAATCAATGCAGATTAAAAAGCTCTTATGTATGCGGTGTAGAACTACATACACAGAATTCCAAATAAACACTGGCTTGTCAGTTCAAGTGCTCCCGGATACTTCACATTTCCCTGAGATGACTTTGCCTCTGCTCCTCTGTCACTCTCACGCTAAAGGTCAAATTAGGACCCAAGTCTTTGCTCTCAGCTTCAGTCCAACAGCTGTGCTCCTGTTTGTGTCTCACTTCAAGGTTGTTTGATGCCTTCTCCTCTCCTCTTCAGGCATCCTCTTTTGTCTCCCTGATTTTCTTTTTCACATCCACCGCCCACAAATTTATCTACGCAGAACCTTTTTCATTTGTCAGTCTGCATGCGCTTGGCTTCCCATTGATGCCTGTTTATTCCCACCTCCGTAATGAGTCAAAGTCGATCGATCTATGAAGGTCTGAGCTGGTATATTACCAGATACCTGCTGCAAACTATTTGCGCTAATTGCGAGTTTGCAACTGTCCTGCTCGCTGATGGCAGATGGTTTGCCTTGCTGTTGGCGGATAATGATGATCCTCGAGTACAGAGCGTGCCAAGATATATATGCAAGTGTGGGAATTCGGGAAAGAAAATGTCCATGATGGAAAAACAATTTGAGAAAGAGAATAGGATCGGTGGAGTAGCCCGGGCCATGTGGTATATTGATTGTCTAAGTCAGGTCCAGTGCTGCCCTGAAGATAAGACTTAATGAGAGATTGAGAGATATAGATGACAGCACACACGGGGTCAGGGATGAGCGATGGCACATAACACATTAAACTAACATTAAACTCTATATGATAGGTAAACTACTCATTTTGCTAAAACATAGTTAACATAATTATAGATTAAAGATTTGACTGTACTTATTGCCTATAAATAAATAAATAAATATATATATATATACATACACACACACATATACATATACATGGCTGTAAGGTAACAGATAAAAGATAGTCAGAGATAGTTTGATATATATATATACACACACACGCACCATTTGACTATCTTTTTATCTTTTTGCTGGAGCACCTGCAGTGATGAGGAGCTGCCAGGGAGTGGACACGTGCCCTCCTCCCCCTATAAATAAAATGTATGTCTGTGCGTGCTGCTGGCCAGGAGCGCAGGAGCGTGAGTCACTGTGCTATACGAGAACATCGGCTTCCTCCTCTCGCCCTTCGCTGCTTTCTTTCATCTGTCACTTCTGATCTGCTCGCTTGTCACGCCTGTTGTTAAATGCTGCGCTAACAGTTTGTGGTCTGGTAAAATGGATTGTCCAATAGTATGGGGAGCAGTTGAGGGAAATAGGGCTGTCGCATTCTGAATGATAAAGTATAATATTGAAACTACTTCATGCCACACAAAGCAGGATAATCCCAGTGAACATAATGATAAAGAGGCATGAGCTCCAGCAAATAAATAGCAGATTAAACCAATAATTAGCCATATTATTTATTCTACTCTCTATAGCTCATTGTATTACATAAAAATCTTCCAACTATTGCAAAGAAATTAAACACATGCCCTAAATTATTTTGTTCCAGCTTTCGTATATTGAACGATAAGTCAATATGTGAATGATGGTGACAAACATAACTGGAAATACAGCAGATGGATGTAGGACTGTTGATTTGGAAGTTACTCATTGGTCTTGCACACTTATTTTGGGGTTTGATGGATTTTGGGAAACTGATTTTCTTTAAACTGATCCTTACCTTACAGGGCCCATAGATTCCTATTTTTGATCTGTTATAATATTGTTTCCTTGTCAAAAACAGACCTGTAGTTGTGTTTTGTTTCATTCCCACATGTTTAACACACAAACCTTACATATTTAGGCAGAGTTTTTTCCTCACTCCACCTTGTGATGTCATGTGATAATACAGGACGTGTTTATCTGTGTTTTTATACTCTATTCACCTTCACTATAATCATTTGGATGATTCCAAAATAGCCAATCTACTGAACTAAAAGTAAAAGGCAGCTGTTCATTTTAAAACTACCACTCCATGACATCACAAAGTGGAACAGAGAATTTTTACTTTGGAGATGCAGAGAGACTAATAATAAAGGATTACTCAAACATGTGCAAATGAAACAAAACAGAACTCCAAGTGTGTTTTTGATGAGTATGTATCAACATTCTAACAAGGCCAATTTAACCATAATTGACCTAAATCATAATTAACCTAAATGAAGCGATATCTTAACCGTGTTGTTCTAATAATAAAGGAATTAGATCATGAGGACCAGATCTTCGTCCTCACACTGTGATAAATACTTACCCAGTACATCTGGGTTTGGTATGGGAAGAAAATCAAATTACTTCTGTTGTTCTGCAGTTCTCCCCTCCGGCTAAGAGTAACGAAGCGACAGTCAAAACTGAGTCATTCTTAAAAAAAACTTTACTTTTCTTAGCGGGTAATACCAGATTATGAGATCAAACTGTGATATTAGAAGCTCATTATTTTGGTTTATTTACAACCAAACTGACAACTGAAATTCAAGATTATCTGTAATGCTTTAATCCAGGCCTCTGACTCACCCAAAAGGTTCTTAGCCATCTGTAAATTGTCAGAGAAACAGGACATAATGTGTGTGCTATTTCTGTGTGGACAATATTTAGACTGTAAGAGAGAGAGAGAGAGAGAGCAGCAGCAGTAGAAGGTACAGTGCACGCCAGTGGGCAACTCCATCTTTAACCAGTTTCTACTTTAAAAGGAGTGTTCAAAGTTCAAAGCCGCACCAGGGGAAATTCATCTAGATGCAAGTGGCTCACATAAAAACTCAGCAGCAGAGCAAGAAGTGAGAGCTGCTGATTACTGTACAGACAGCAAGACTGCAATAAATGTGGATAACTAATCACAGATTTGAGTCATTTTACCAACAGCCATAAGCCAAGGATACAATTATTAGGTCTTTTAATAATGTTTAATAATCTTTTGCAATGAATCGAAGTGTTTTAATAGTTTAAATATGAGTATTTTCCCTCATGCATGTGTATTGTGTCAATCCCCAGTCTCATCTAATTTCAGGAGCTAAGCAGGGTTAGGCCTGTTGAGTATTTGGATGGGAGACTACTATGAATACTATGATGCAGTACGGCAGCAGTGACTCTAGTGCAAACTGATGTTATGTCTTTAAGCAAGACACTTCTCTCATCATCATTGCTTATTCTTATCTTGTTTTTTTATCATGTAAACTATAGGAATTGGTGGCTCAGTGGAAGAACATGTCAAAAACTGTCAAAAATCCTGGACACAGAATAATCAGTACCTGCATTAAAATGTATTTTGTAATGTATTCTGCTACATGGTCCAATCAGAGTACTCCACCTAAAATACTTTCAGGCATTTTTGACAGTTTTTAGAGCATTTCTTATCACTCATTAGAAAAATCACACCCGCAGAATTGTCTCATTATGTCCCATATGAAGTAATAATAATGTTATATAATAATATGTAATATATTTATTTATATTTCTTTAATATTAGAAAAGTAACTGTAGTCTGAATACCACCAAA
>KN499386.1:6755-18738 GCA_000787155.1 Scartelaos histophorus | reverse complement strand
AAAATTCCAGCCTGGCTAAAAGCTCATAAGAGTCAAGTTTGCATAATATAGGACCTGGCATTATGCAACTTTAGCAATTTTTTTTCCTGTCCTAAACAACCATGTAGCAATCAACATTAATATTCAAAAGCTGCAGAATCGATCAAGCGGCAAGCGAAGACGAACTAGAACGTGAAAAGTTAAGGAACGAAGAAGTTGGGAACGTAAGAAAAAGTCATTTATTGTTCCGTGGCCAGGATCTATGTCACTATGTCTGACCATCGTAAATAATTTGTGGATCGCTATTCTTACGCTATGCTAATGCTAGCGTTTTCTTACGTTCCCAACTTCTCCGTTCCTTAACTTTTCACGTTCTAGTTCGTCTTCACTTGCCGCTTGATCGATCGATTTTTTGTTGCGTTGTCGCATTTCTATTTGTTGCGCCGTTTGCGTTTGTTCTGACCCTTCTCGGCCACCGTAGAAAAGAGACATTGAACACAACTTAAGACAATAAAGAGGGAATTTAACAAGTAATTTGACATCCCCTTTAACTCAACTGAACTTTAAAGGGGCCATATTACGTTTTTTTTTGTACGTCACAAAGTTGTTTCCTCATCATAAACACACCTGGAGTTGTGTTTTGTCTTATTCACACTCGTTTAACGCACATGTTTAGGCCGAATTCTTCCCTAAACTACAATAACTAAACACTCAGGAAGCGCTCCACTGTGTTTTTAAACTCCACACACCTTCATTAGAATCATTTGGATCGTTTCAACAGTGCAGTAAAAGGACCCTGTTCACTTGAAAACTACCACTTCCTGACATCACAAGGTGGAAAAGAGGATTTTGAGCTTTGGAAATGGATCAGTGACGTAGGATTTTCAACAGGCAGATTTTAAAATTTAGTTTTTATTGAACTTTTCCAAATATTTGCAATGTCAGGTCTCTATAAATCTATGTTTGATATTTATATTAAGCATTTTTTGTGGTTTTTTAATGTTCATAAATTGGCTACGATCTTAAAAAATGTCATGTGGTGCGACCAAAAAATTGTTTTATTTTTTAAAACATGGTTGGGGTGTTGATCTAAGTTCTGAGTCATATGAACATGAGATTGAGATTTGAAAACATGAAAACATGAAATTTTAAAAAAATTACACGCTCAGACAATATTTGTTTGAAAATTATGGGGGAAATATCTATTCAAAAAACTGAAATTTCATGTGGGACTAAAACACTTCA
Source organism: Scartelaos histophorus (assembly GCA_000787155.1). Classification (NCBI taxonomy): domain Eukaryota; kingdom Metazoa; phylum Chordata; class Actinopteri; order Gobiiformes; family Gobiidae; genus Scartelaos; species Scartelaos histophorus. The sequence continues at coordinate 17,514 of KN499386.1, read as the reverse complement.
GAAAATATGACAAAAAAGAAAGAAAAGAAATTTGATTAGATTTAGAGTCATTTTAAAGAAGTTTTGAAGCAGCAGTTAAGGGCAGACGGTCGCACCACATGACATTTTAACACTTTAAGTCCAAAAATATACAGAATTAATAATGATTTCTGAAAAAATTATTTGTTTCCATGGAGGCCAGAGGTTCTACAGGTATGTGGGGAATTATTATGAAATTTGAACCTTTTTAACTGAAGAAAAAATTATAACACAGCGTAATATGGGCCCTTTCATATCATCATGTAGTTATCCAGAGAGCATGAAAACATGAAATTTGAATAAATGGACACGGTCGAACAATATTTGTTTGAATATTATGGTGAAATATTTATTCAAGAAAGCTGAAATGTCATGTGGGACTAAAAACACTTCAGAAAATATGACAAAAAAGAAAGAAAATAAATGTAATTCAATTTAGAGTCATTTTTAAGAATTTTAAAAATCATCAGTTAAGGGCGGACGGTCGCACCACATGACATTTTAACACTTTAAGTACAAAAAAACTGCAGAATAACTCACGATTTCTGAAAAAAAATAATCTGTTTCCATGGAGATCAGAGGTCCTACAGGTATGTGGGGAATTATGATGAAATCTGAACCTTTTTAACTGAAGAAATTACAACTGGACACACGTAATGTCATTGAGAGTTACGCAAACATGTCTGAATGAAACAAAACACAACTGCAGGGATGTTTTTGACGAGATGACAGCATTATAACATGTCTCAAAGCTCTCAAGAGTCAATTTTCCATAATATAGGAACTTTGAACCATGCTGTTGATCTAATTTAAAACCATTTATGCCTTTGGGGGCTTGATTTTTGTCCCTTTAATGTGAGAGTGTATACAGAATTTATTTCCCACAAGCACAGACCCGTCTCTTCGGGCTGTGGCTTCTGTCAATGGGACCTCGTCATGAAAAGCGTCTCTTCTCCCACTGTGGAGGACCATGTGTCTCTGAGGTTTGGACTGACACGATTTGGACGTGAACTTAACCGAAAACGTCACACCACAAACCCACGTTATTGCCTTTAATTCTAAAAAAGCTGTTATAAATCCGAGAAGAGCGTTGCAGGCTGCGGGGCTCTTAAGGGTCGTGCATTACGCAAAAACTGACTCCAATGAGCTTTAAGGCATGTTGTAATGCTGGTATCTCCTCGAAAAACATCCCCCCCAAACTCGCACACGGTTGACTAATCCTTTCCCCTCCCTGTCGACATCTCCAAAGCTCAAAATGTTCTGTTCCACCTCGCAATGTCATGAATTTAATTACTGAAAGTTGTAAAAAAGTGTTTAAAAATACAGTCGAGCGCTTCCTGTATCACCACATGACATCACGAGGTGGAGCAGAGTGTTTTATAACTTTATGGACCCTTTAAGAATAAAGACAATCCTCTTTATCATTAAATTATTACATTTGATCAAAACTAATTTAAAGGTAAAAAAGAACCACAATCACAATGGATCTTTGGGGATGCAAGTGTTTTAACTCAGTATATGAGTCAATGACATGACGTCTGTTCATCTGCAATTTCTTCAGTTAAAAAGGATAAAATTTCAGAATAATTCTCCACAAACCTGTAGAACCTCTGATCTTCATGGAATCAAATCATATTTTTTCAGAAATCATCACTTATTAGAAATATTTTTGTACCTAAAAGTGATAAAATGTCATGTGGTGCGACCATCCGGCCTTAAAAGCTGATTTTTAAACTTCTTTAAAATACTCCAAATCTAATCAAATTATTATTTTTTCTTTTTTGGCAAATTTTCAGAAGTGTTTTGTCGTCCCACAAGAAATTTCAGCTTTCTTGAATAAATATTTATATTTAATAAATATTAAAATAATCGTCATTTTTTCAGGTTTTTCAGGAAACACAAAAAACTCCCCCCAAAATTGAAATTATGGCATTTTTTTGCCTAAGTAAATTTAAGCAAAAAGTTACTTAGACGATTATTTTAGGAAGGTCACGATATTCAAACAAATATTGTCCGAGCTTGTCCTTTTTTTCAAATCTCAATCTCATGTTCATATGACTCAGAACTTAGATAAATAAAACAATTTTAATGGTATTCACGGTCGCACCACATGACATTTTTTAAAGTCGCGGCCAATTCATGTCCATAAAAAAACACAAAAAATGCTTAATATAAATGTCAAACATAGATTTATACAGACCTGACATTGTAAATATTTGAAAAAGTTCAATAGAAACTAAATTTTAAAATCTGCCTAAAGTCTTTGACCCATATGGACAAGAAAGAAAGAAAAGTAACATATTTATTCATTAGCTTTATGATTACTGTTTTTCTATTACTTCTATTACTTCTTTTATTATTCTGTGAACCTCTTAATTTCAAGTTAAAAGTGTTGATAAACTGGAAAAATCCTCTGATAATCCGTCTCTTTTAAAAATGGCTCAAATGGAAGAGAAAATGAAAATCTAAATGACTCCTTCGGCGCAAGGTTCAGGTTCAAGTTTTAGCGTCCCCACAGGGAAATCTGTCCCCTGTTCGTGCCCCATCCCTCAGACTAAAACTAATATTAGTGGAGTTACAGAACGCACTCCATCACCACTGGCCCTTTTACAGGCTTTCAAACAGCTCCAGACTGTGGCATAAATCTGTTATTTGAGTTGGCGACCACGGACGCACACTAACTTACATACGCTGGAATTTAAAGTGAAACTAAACACCACTAAACAGTCTTTTAATAGCAATTTTAATGCAAACTATTTACATTTGCAGCTTTTTTATATACTCCATGCAACTATACAACTGATCCTTCACTTTTGCGTTGTTTAATTCTTAATCTCTTGTATATAGCTGAGAATAGGTTAGGTTTTAGTATTAATCTATAATATAGTTTTCTCTTTATGTATTTATTTACTTAGCATATATATAACATAATTTAAAAAAAGCATACTGGATAAAAAGTAGGTGCTGGAAGAGGGAAAAAACCCGGAGGTGCTTATTTTAAAGCCTCCACCTTATTAAAGTTGAATAATAAAATACACATAAGTCACATAAGTCAGATAAGTCATTTTTTCAGGTTTTTCAGGAAACACAAAAAACTCCCCCCAAAATTGAAACTATGGCATAAATTATTGCAAAGTAAAGTTAGGCAAAAAGTGACTTAGGTGTATTTTAGGAAGGTGACGATATTATAGCTGTGCATTACTAAACATTTACACACCTTAGATTAAATACATTTGATTTAGACATGGATAAAAATACAATTAAACATCCACAATATCAAACTTTAGCATGAAATGTCAAACTTTTTGAACGTTTCTGATGCGTCACGAACCAAATCTGAAAACTGTGTCCGGATCGTCGCAAAACTGAGCTCCCAGTGTGACTTGTTTTGGATGAAAATGACGATTTTGCCGAGTTTTGAATCTCTGCGTTGTTTTTTTTAAAGCAAAACGTGAAATGTTTAGGGATCGTCGTTGTATTATAAAGAATTGTATACATAAAATATTGAGAATGTTAAAAGTTTCATGAATAGATTTGCAGAAGACGTAAGTGGTGCGGAACAACGTTTTTGCGCCAATAATATTTTGTATCCATATTATCCGTACAGGCGACGCAAACTACCCTATGGCCAGACATTTTTTTGGACTTTCATAACTGTAATCCATCAAATCTGCAGGTATTGATCATGTACCAGACTCTTTACGTAAAGGAAACCGTATTCAAAAACTTAAAAAACGTGAAACTTTCTGGATTTATAAATTACCAGCAACTAAATATCCTGGGCTCAATGAAGATATGCAATTCTCTGTGTTTTTATAACTGAGTTGTATGTATTTTTTCTGTATTTTTGTGCACATTTGAGCATTTATAGACTTTATATATCCTTGATCTCACATGGTTCTAACATTGCCACTTGTGGAGTGTCTAAGGGCGTGTCCACAGGTGAGTCTCCACACCTTCTCTTCCAGGTGGAGCTGCCATTTTGGTGGTTTCTTGTATTTAACTCACACGGTTCACTCAGAATTCTGTTGAAATGCACTGAAACGCGTCTGGACTTTTAAAGTTGTCCATTTTGACATGCCGTAAATTAATAAAGGCATTTTATTTCAACCGGATTTTGGATTTTTTGCATCTTTAAACTGACTTCCCTTCCCCAAAGACACCACTGTGTTTTTTCTACTGTGTATTATCCTCTGGAGGTCCTTGAAGTGCTCCTTTTGAAACTTTTTATAATAATATTTTGTCGTTGGACTATATTACAATACGAAAGATAAATATATAGTATAGTATAGTATATAGTATAATGTAAGTATAGATTTTGAGTCCAGGAATGTACAAACTTTTCTTTTAATGCCAAGAGATTTATTCATCTCTTAAGGATTCTATTTAAAGACATACCTGGATTTGTATTTTCTTTCCTTCATGTTTAAATCAAGCAGAGCCAACTGTTCCACACTGTGATGTCATTAGTAACCCAGGAAGTAGTTATGTTTATACAGTAAAAGGGGACAAATTATGTTGTATTTGGATAAATCCATGCATGCTTGAGTAATCCTCTATTAACCTGCAGCCGAGACTTGAGTGCTCAGAAAATGTGTTTATTCAAAACTTTGGGGCTTACGTGTCGGGTTCAAATGTTACGCAAACATTTTTTCAACAGTAAAAACACATAAATGGAAGTGTGCTGCTTGATACGGTAAAATTCCACTTCGTAAGCTTCTCAATTCTGCAGGTTTGAAGAAATAAATGGACCTCAGTTTCTGTTATTAAGCCTTTTTAGATCAATTTAACAGTTTATAATTAATAAAATGTAATATAATGATCTACGTATGCTAGGGTTTAATGCTAAATACCCCTGGAAAACACAACCAGTCTAGAAAAGCAAGTCTATATAACTCATTACTCACGTCTTTGCTTTTTCACTTTCCGTAGGAGCTCCTCCGTTCGAAACTCCCTTCGCTCCAAATCGGGATCTGGAACTTCATCTCCCAGAACGCACCTGTCCCCGACTCGAGGGGGCGGAGTCCTGTGGTCCACGCAGCCGGAGCAGGTGGACAGGGTTTTCCAGGCGCTACGCAAAGGCCTCAAGTATGTCAATAACACTTAAAAAGGAGAAATGCTATGCTATTTTTACTTTATTTTACTTTTACTAGCATAGAGGCTCAAAACTCTACTAGTATTTTCTACAAGACGTTGAATTTTAAACAGAAAAACAAAAAAAAACACAACTCTGAGTATGTTTTTAAGGAGGAAACAGCATTATAACATGGCTAAAAATGAAATGTTGCACCAATTTTGCACAATATTTTACCTTTACAGTGAACTAAACACTAAACTAAACTGTGTACTTCGTGTTTTAATAGTATTATCTACTCTTCCAGGTTGTTTTTGGCAGTTTTGTACAAACTAGGTAAATCTGTGTGAGTGTTGCCTTGAGTGGCCTCTGTAATTTAAAGTAGTTGGTGACATCACACATGACTACAGGTGTTCACATGGCTGCAGCTCAGAGTTTAAAATGTGGATACCCGTTCGACCAGTCACAGTTTTCCACCCGTCTTCCTATTTTTCACTTGTACCTTTCATTTGTACCCAGCAAATACACCTCTGAAAACGAATCTTTCTAAAAACTCCTTCCAGAAAAGAGAGTTTGGAAAACTATGGTTTTGCGTTTGCTTGTAAAGTGAGATAAACGGCATTTTAGTCAGCCAAAAACGTGGCCAATGTTTGCCGTTTGCAAAGATGATCATGGAAGAATTCAGAGTAGCAGCCGTATTTCTTCTGGTGCAAACAATTTTCATGTGTTTGCATTTGCATACACACCTGATGTATCATATCAATGACTAGAGACGAATATTATATGTGTATTTGTTGTTCAGAAAGGAGTAGGAAGGACTCTTTATTCTTTGTTGTTGAAATTAGGATTGTGCTGCTGTTCCAGTTTGGACCGTGGTGCCCCCTAGTGTCCAGGACCTGGACCCCTCCCTCCTTCATGTCCTGGATTAATCTGTCCTTGTCCTGTTAGATCAGTAGTTTCCTTCTGCCAATAGCTTTGGCCTACAGATTTACAACCTTTGGCAGTGGATACGTCCTGGTCATCTATACCTGTCCGTCCATGGGAGTGGATCTCTCCTTCACTGTGGTTCTCCTCGAGGTTTCTCGGTTTTTTTCCCACTGGGTTTTTTTTTTTTTCGCGTTTTTCCTTGCCGATGAAGGAGGGTCTAAGGACAGGAGATGCTGGGACAATTATCCATTTGCTGCTTGTTGTTGGACATTCTGTATTTTTGAACTACTAATTAATTATTATTATTATTATTATTTTTCTTATTCTGTTTCATTCTCTGGCATCTCTGTTTGCTAATTTAACAATTTTGTGAAGCCCGCCAAGATAACTGTTGTTATGATTTTGGGCTATACAAAAATAAATTGAATTGTATTGATTGGATCGCAAAGGGTTCTCCTGCTTCCTTCACTGTTGCCCATAGTTATGATGGTGCTCAGTGACGGTGCAGGTTGATGTAAATAAGCTTATTTTGAACACGATGCACGATGGAAATATCCGTCACTCCTCCAGGTACTGTCTAATTTAGCAGTTTGAAATGTGGTTGTGGGCGAAGTTTAGGTGTTTAGTCCCATATTAAATTCATACATCTTCACCGGATTCATTCTGATCCTTTCTTAACTCTAAACTTAATGTTCAATTATGTTTGCAAAAAGCTTCACTTCCCACTGTTGCCACCAGAGGGCACTATAAAAAGCAACAAAAAAGTATTTTAAAAGAACAAATCAATATCATAACTTAAAGAAAAGTAAAGATCAATTCAAAGACAGAATAATAGCATATTGTTTCGCTTTAAATGTTCTGTTTCATTTGTGTAGGGAGTATCTGGAAGGGCATCAGGTTGAAATGGACTTCTTGACAGCTCAACAGAGGGAGACCAAGAGGAACTCCAGGCTGGTGAGGATCTGGAACGACGATCAAGTCTGAAACCGAGTAGCTGTATTTGCCTTCATTTTATGCTAATGCCTTTTTGTTTGTTGGCAGGCCTTTTTGTACGATCTGGAAAAGGTAGATTATCTGTTATTTTTCACACAGTATTACATTTTCAGATAATATTTTTTGAGAGGAAAAAATAAATATTGACCAAATCTGTGTCTTTTACTCACGCACAGGAGATCAGAGCCCTGGAAAGATACATCCGAAGATTAGAGTTTCAAATTAGCAAGGTATTGTTTTCATAATAAAAAAAATACTCTTTCGGTTGGAGGGTCAGCCAAATGTCTCCATGGAGATATTATTGCTTTGCTTGGGTGTCCCACAGTAAAGCATCGTTTCCATGGAGTCAAGTACAGGTTAGATCTGTGGAGAAGTGACGCAGCTCACGGCAACGCAACAAAACCACCAGTGATTAAATAAATGTGAATATATAATACGTTTAATGCCATGCCAGGGAATATTCCAGGTAAAGCAGTTACGTTTCCATGGCGACAAGCAAGTGGCTAACCCTCCACCAGAAAAGTTACATAGTACAACTTTATGTAATTAAAAATATCTGGTGGGGAACACGCAAACTCTTGGTTGTTTTTTAATGCAGTTTGTGGGATAAAGCTGCACTATGTAACTTTTTGAGTGAATGATACACTTTACCAGCTTGTTTCCATAGAGATGTGGATGCATAACGAGGAATGCTCCAAAGTATAGCATTAAACCTATCTACCTACAAGCAGGTGACGCCACAAGTCCAAGTTACAGTTCATATCTGTGGAGCGGCGACCCTGATAAAAATAAGAATATCTTTCATGGTATTTTTCAAGGTATTTTAGGGCAATAAAATTAGAATAAAGAAAGAATACAAGATAGGTATTAGATAGATACACTGTGGAACATTCCAGGCAAAGCAATAACATCTCTATGGAAACAAGCAAGTCAATTAAATTAAAGTTTATTTCCCGGTATATCTCAGATTTAAAACAACTTGATTTCATTTACTTTCTTTTACAGGTGCTGCACTACTTGATAATCGAGTATTTGTAGTGTTGTGTTGAGTCCTGAAGTGTCTGCTGTACTTGCAGGTGGAGGAGCTCTATGAGACGTACTGTATCCAGTGGAGGTTGTGTCAGGGGGCGGTGAACATGCGCAGGGCCTTCTCACTGTCGCCCTCCACCCGGGCGTCCAGAGAGAGCCTGATGGAGCTGAGCCGCAACCACAGACTCAGCCTGCAGGTAACACATACAGTAGGGCTGGATAGGGCTGTAGGGGTGACAGGCTGTAGGGTTACTGGGCTGTAGAACTGTAGTATAAGGACTGTAGGGGTGACAGGCTGTAGTATTGGGCTGTAGGGCTATAATTCGGTAAGGCTATAGGGCTGTAGAGCTGTGGTATAGGGCTATGGGGTTGTAGTACAGGGCTGTAGGGCTGTAGTACAGTTGCTGTAGGGATATAGGACTGTAGGGCTGTAAAGCTGCGGAACTATAGAGTTGTAGAGCTGTTGTATAGGGCTGTAGAGCTGCAGTATAGGGCTGTAGGGGGGCTGTAGTACAGGGCTGTAGGGCTGTAGTGTAGGTGTAGTGCAGAGTATTGGGCTGTAGGGCTGTAGTACAGGGTTGTAGAGTTGTAGTATAGTTGCTGTAGGGATGTATGGCTGTAGTACAGGGCTGTAGGGCTGTAGTACAGGGCTGTAGGGCTGTAGTACAGGGCTGTAGGGCTGTAGTACAGGGCTGTAGGGCTGTAGTACAGGGCTGTAGGGCTGTAGTACAGGGCTGTAGGGCTGTAGTACAGGGCTGTAGGGCTGTAGTACAGGGCTGTAGGGCTGTAGTACAGGGCTGTAGGGCTGTAGTACAGGGCTGTAGGGCTGTAGTACAGGGCTGTAGGGCTGTAGTACAGGGCTGTAGGGCTGTAGTACAGGGCTGTAGGGCTGTAGTACAGGGCTGTAGGGCTGTAGTACAGGGCTGTAGGGCTGTAGTACAGGGCTGTAGGGCTGTAGTACAGGGCTGTAGGGCTGTAGTACAGGGCTGTAGGGCTGTAGTACAGGGCTGTAGGGCTGTAGTACAGGGCTGTAGGGCTGTAGTACAGGGCTGTAGGGCTGTAGTACAGGGCTGTAGGGCTGTAGTACAGGGCTGTAGGGCTGTAGTACAGGGCTGTAGGGCTGTAGTACAGGGCTGTAGGGCTGTAGTACAGGGCTGTAGGGCTGTAGTACAGGGCTGTAGGGCTGTAGTACAGGGCTGTAGGGCTGTAGTACAGGGCTGTAGGGCTGTAGTACAGGGCTGTAGGGCTGTAGTACAGGGCTGTAGGGCTGTAGTATAGGGCTATAGGGCTGTAGTACAGGGTTGTAGAGTTGTAGTATAGTTGCTGTAGGGATGTAGGGCTGTAGTACAGGGCTGTAGGGCTGTAGTACAGGGCTGTAGGGCTGTAGTACAGGGCTGTAGGGCTGTAGTTTAGGGCTGTAGGGCTGTAGTGTAGGGCTGTAGTGTAGGGCTGTAGTATAGGGCTGTTGAGCTGTAGTATAGTTGCTGTAGGGCTGTAGGACTGTAGGGATGTAGGACTATATGTATCAGGAGGCAGTTTTCACATGCTATTAGTTCTGATAAAGATATTTACTGATATCAATAACATTCTTTTAAAATGAAGTAAAACACACACACAAAACACATTTCTTATAATATGATATTTTTATGATGATTGAAAATCCAGCTCTCTCTATCGCATCTGCTGTTTTGTTTCCACCCAAGCTTATTCCACCCATTCCTGATTCCAATAATAGCATGTTTTTGTTGTCACTTCAGTTTTGAATGTTAAATAAACTGAGCACAGATTGACCAGATGCCCCATGTGGAAACGCACAGTGACATGATCCCATAACTTTGAAGAGTATTTTATATTTCAGTTTTATCTGCTGTCGGGAACATCTTGATCTTGTTATAATAAAAAGGGATTTGTAGATCTTAGACAATATGTTTAACTGCACTTGGTCTTTTCCAGATTGAGTTGAATTACGGTGCTATTTACTACCAGTGGTGGAATGTAACAAAGTAGTAAAGTGATGTATTTAAAGCTGCACTGTGTATAATAATAATGTTGTTTCTTGATCACAAACACACCTGGAGTTGTGTTTTGCTTCGTTCACACATGTTTAACACACAAACTGCATATTTAGACTGATTTCTTCTCTCTCAAACGCATATTTAGACTGATTTCTTCTCTCAAACACTCTGTCCCACCTTATTATGTCACGTGGCGATGCAGGAAGTGCTCCATTGTGTTTTTAAACTCCACAAAACTTCACTAGAATCATTTGAATCATTCCAGCCCTGGAACTGCCAATCTCTACTGAACTAAAAAGCAAAAATGTAGCTGTTAACTTGAAAACTACTACTTCTTGACATCACAAGGTCGAAGAAAGTATTTTAAAATTTTGAGATATAGACAGACGAATAATAAAAGGTTACTCCAACATATGCAAATGAAATAAAACACAGCTCCGGGTATGTTTTTGAGGAGGTAACAACATTATTTTAACATTATAGGACCTTTACGAAACAAAATCGACTTCTTCCACTGATTGTTATAGCTGTAGCCTGTAGCATGTGTAAGGCAGGCAGAGGTCAGAGTGAACTGGAGTGACCCAAAGCCATAGACACATTACAGAGACATGTGGTGCGAATGAAGGGAGCTCCCCCGGGCCCATGTGTTCTACAGCACAATCACAGCACAAGGACCGTCCACATGTGAGCGTCAGCTGGGTCT
>KN499385.1:0-13012 GCA_000787155.1 Scartelaos histophorus | reverse complement strand
ACAGAAACATCTGTGCAGAGTACGGGCTGGAGACCCCAGGGTCGAGGTGGGAAACACCTCCAAAGGTAGTGGAGAATGACCGAGCCAAGATCCTGTGGGACTTCCAGATACAGACTGACAGAATGGTGATGGCGAACCAACCAGACATAGTGGTGGTCGATGAGCAACAGAACAAGGCCGTGGTGGTGGATGTTGCAATACCAAGCAACGGGAATATCAGGAAAAAGGAGCACGAGAAACTAGAGAAATACCAGGGGCTCAAGGAAGAGCTGGAGAAGGCCTGGAAGGTGAAGGCAACAGTGGTGCCCGTGGTGGTCGGGACACTTGGGGCAGTAACCCCCAAACTGGAGGAGTGGTTACAGCAGATACCGGGAAAAACAACAGAGCTCGCAGTCCAGAAAAGTGCAGTACTAGGAACAGCAAAGATACTGCGTAGAACTCTCAGGAGGACCCGAGCTGGATGAGAGTGACCAACCACCGTTTTTATATAGGCCATATGCATTATTTATTTAAAACATAGGCTCTTTGCGCTTCATGCCACCTGAGCTTTGTGTGTCAAAATGGTCTCTGCCTGGGGGAAATTATGTACAGAAAGAAAAACTGGATAGCTCAGGGTCACAGAAGTTCAAGTCATTAATCTTCTAGAGGAAAGTTGTTGGTTAGACAGATTTTTCTTTACAGGTATCTTGTGTTTATTACAGTGAGTCAGGAGTCACTTAAAGGGCCCATATTACACTATTTTGTCATCTAAAAAACATACTTGGAGTTGTGTTTTGTTTCATTCATTGTTTTTCATGAGGTAACAACATTATAACATGCCTGAAAGCTCACAAGTCAATATAGGACCTTTAACAAAATATATTCTTACCACTAGAATCCTTTATTTTTCTCAAGTAACACTGCATGATTACTAAAACCTAATTAGTTTGAGATTCAATACAGTTCCTACTCAAGTGGTTAGAGCAGATGTTAACCAAATAGAAAAGCTGCTGCCATTGCCCACTGTGTAAATAGCAAGCTCCATATTGCAGACGCTAGCTATAAAAATATGCCTCTGTTGCGTTGTCTTTATATTGCCAGTCTCAGGATGGCCGTCGATGTGAGACGGGTGTAGGCTCAGACCATAACTTAATGTTCACAAAAGTAAATTAGATTTGTACAGATCACAGGTCAATCCAGTCTGATTTCCTGTAGCAGTGAGATGCTGCAGCTGTAAAATGTCAAACCACAGACATGTCAATTAGTGTTTTCAATTAGCATTTTATTTAATCAAGTTTTTAGATGTTAAAATGAAGGCATGTGCAGAGTCCAAGGCAGCTACAACATATGACAGTGACTTAGACTAAATCTTACTTGGACAAACTTCATTTTATTTTAACTTAATTAAAAGCGAAAATAATACAATACCTTTCTAAAATTATATAGACAAATAAATGCAAATTTATTACATATGAATACCAAGTAGCAAAATAAAATATTTAGTCTTCCAAGTACCTCTAGATCTTAACAGGATTACAACTGGTCTAAACTAGAGCTGACCAGTTTTATAGTATAGATTTTACAGCAGTGGTTCTCCATCGTTTCACACCAGGAAACTCCTAATAAAATATTAACCTTAGCCTTCCGAGCACCACCAGATAAAAGAGGACTGGGCACCACACGATACTGGCTATAAATTAAACTTGAACGAAAAGGGAGTCTGCATACTATAGTTTGAGAATCACTAAATTGAAGGTGTTGCTTATTATGAAGAAATGCCTGTAATTTTTCTCACATTTGTCCAACACCCATTCTCTTTAATTCACTGTGTAACATTTTGGTTGTGGGTTCCATTCATTAAACAACTCTTCTCTGCATTTATTCAATTACAGGTAGTTGTATAGCTCAAAAATTCCTAGAAAAACAGGTCATCTGACTGTGGGCGGGTTGCCTCTCCACAGGTCTGACCTAAAATTTGGTCTAGTCACATCTCTAAGTTAAGAAAGGTTGAATACCATACTGTGAAACATTTCAGGAAAAAGCAATAACATCTCCATGGAAAAAAGCCCACGGAGACCTGCCATCCACCAGACAGAACAGTGCACTTTTAAGGGACCCCTATTACACTATTTTCTGATTTGTGTTGTGATGTTATTTCCTCATCACAAACATACCTGGAGTTGTGTTTAGTTTCATCATCTGATAATGCAGGAAGCACTCCTCTGTGTTTTTAAACTCACTTGAATAATGTTAGCCCTGTCAATCTCTACTGAAGCAAATGTAAAAAGTTGCAACCATTGTATGAGATCACAAGGTGGAACAGAGCATTTTGAGTTTTGGAGATGTAAACAGATTAATAATATATGATTACTCAAACATATGTGAACGAAACAAAACTCCAGGTATGTTTTTGATGAGGTAACAGCATTATAACATGGCTTAAAGCTCAGACAAGTGTGTGTGATATAGGATCTTAAAGTAGTGGTAGTAGCAGGAGTAATAGTGGTATCTGTAGTAGTTTAGAGTACACATTTTCATCTGCGTCCTTTATAATTAATATGTTTTGTCCTGGTTGTGCACTGTTTGTGACTTGATGAACGTTGCCTCTGTGCCAGCTCAGCCCACTCGTTCCCTGTACACCTGTGGGCTTTAATTGGCAGATTGATTTTGCTGTCTGTAGCGCCGGCCTCCCACTGAAAAAACACCAGACCGACTGGAGCTAAAATGCCACGGACGGAAAGAACAGGAAACCCCCGGCAGCGCCCAGTGCCCCGACACTTCCTGTTACATATCGACCTATACTCTTATGAGCCGCTAAATGTCTGCGCTACATGAATGGTTCTGACATGGACACTGTCTGCATGCTGCGCTGACTCACGTTTTACTACATTATTAAACAGTGTTCGTTTTCTCCAGAGATACTTTTCTGAGTCGAGTTTGCTTAAGGCCGAGAGAGGAATGTGTTTACACAAGGAGGCAAGTTACCACGCCTACTGCAGCACCAGCACTACAGTGTACTTAATATGGTTTATTTTAATTGTAAGTAAGTAGATTCTGGAAGTTTATCTAATTCACGTAATTAACCAAGAAACTGCAATTAAAAAATACAACTTGTTTTAAATAAATGCTTCATGTTAGTTGTTAGTTGTCAATTTTTTTTGACAAATTTGAAAAGTTCTCTGAAGAAAAAGAGAAGTACAATTTATGTTTTTAGAATATGAGCCTGTATTCTGAACACTTGTAAAAAAAAAAAAAAGCACTATTCAAAGAGCCTTTGTTTGTTGTTAAAGGCTCTATTTTACACTAAATTTACTCTTGTGAACTTTAAGACATGTTATAATGTTGTTAGATCAGATTATATCTACAGCAATTTATTTTTTGACATCCACGTCACCATATGATGCTATTTTCTGATCCATATTATGATGTTTCCTCATCACAAATGTACCTGGAGTTTTGTTTTGTTTCATTCACACATGTTTGAAGATTTATTATTAGTGCAAGTTAACCTAGACCTTTTAGATCTTTCAGGTTTAAAATGATCCAAATGATTCGAATGAAGGTTTATGGAGTTCAAAAACACAGGGGAGCACTTCTTGTATTGCCACATGACATCGCAACGTGGAACAGTGTTTTCTGTTTGTGAAAAATATGCAGGGTTTGTGTGAATATAACATAACTCCAGGTTTATTTGTGATGAAGAAACATCATAACATGGATCAGAAAATAGCATTGTATGGTGACGTGGATGTCAAAAAATAAATTGCAGTAGTATAATCTGATCTAATGTTGAACAGATTAAGAAAGAGAAAAAGAAAAAAGAGTCAATCTCTATTTTTTGTCTGTTTTGGGGATCGTTGGAGCCTGAGATCAAGGGAAGCCGTAACTGCCACCCACGGAGCTATTTTAAGACTTCAATTTATTTGCAATCTTACCATAAATCAGGTATATACAACCCATTTTTCAGGTGTTACGCAGAAAGAAAAACTAAAGCAGATTTGCCTCTTTGTAGCCATCCTCATTATTAAAAAATAGTAGGACTGGTTTATCCAAAGTGCCTAATTTCATGTTGTGCGATGGCAGTGGCTCTGATCAAAAGCTTGATTGCCTCTGAACCCGAACCATTACAGTTGCAAATGATCCACTCTGGCACAAACATAAGCAGGATTTCCAATATCGCCTGAGTTCATAAAACACCCAATCTACCCTGCCAGATCCTACAGATAAAACAGCAATAAATAGGAGGTTATGAGATTGTGTGCAGAGGAATGTTTGCGTAAACCCAGTTAAAAATGAACAGAAAAATGCAGCAGCAGTCGTTTTTATCGTGCGCATCTTTCTTCTCCGTTCGCTTCACTTTAGATGAATTAGATCTAATGAACTAGAAACGACAGTGTGCCAGTGATTATGGGCTCTGGCTGCAGCTGTGATGAAGAGGTAAAGCTGAGAGATGTTAGCATGTTTTAAGAGAGCAATAGCATCCATTTATTATCGACATAATTTTGGGGGTAACCACTCGGTCCATGCAGGCTGGATGCTCTGGAGAACCACAGGGCTCCGTTTATGGACCACCTCATTTCTCATCACACACAAAAAGAGTCTAATGTGCAGTGTGATGCTTTATAATCCATATGGTTTGCATGACTGATTCCTATAGTCACATAACTTGGCTTGGTAATGGAAAAAGTACATTGGCTCCTAGGACAGAGTGATGTGTTAAATATATGAAAAGTAATAAAAAAGAAAAACTAGAATTAGAATAGATTTGTTTATTTGTTTCTTTATGTTTTTTAATGGAGTTTTGTGTGTTATGAGTGTTTAGGGACGGGTTGTTTAGTTTTTTTTGCCTGTTTTTGTTTTCATATTATGATTATTTAAAAAAAAATAATAAAAATTAGAATAGAATATTACTACATTCTGCATAAAATTATACCACTAGTTGACGTGGCATCA
Organism: Scartelaos histophorus; assembly: GCA_000787155.1. Lineage (NCBI taxonomy): Eukaryota > Metazoa > Chordata > Actinopteri > Gobiiformes > Gobiidae > Scartelaos > Scartelaos histophorus. The sequence goes on along the minus strand of KN499385.1, from coordinate 8,080 downwards.
ACTTAGCTACAAAGCTTATCTGTGTAGGAGTGTAAATGTGAAGGGGAATGACTGGATGTTTTCTCTGCTGGCATAATTTTGGGGATAACCACTCAGTCCATGCTGGCTGGATGGTCTGGAGAACCACAGGGCTCCGTTTATGGACCACCTCAAGAGTTTAATGTGCAGTGTGATGCTGTATAATACATATGGTTTGCACGACTTATTCCTATAGTCACATAACTTGGCTTGGTAATGGAAAAAGTGCATTGGCTCCTATGACAGAGTGATGTGTTAAAGATATGAAAAGTAATAAAAAGAAAAACTAGAATTAGAATAGATTTGTTTATTTGTTACTTTATGTTTTATAATGGAGTTTTGTGTGTGATGAGTGTCTAGGGGTGGGTTGTTTAGTTTTTTTTTTTGCCTGTTTTTGTTTTGTTTTTTTTAGGTTTTTTTTAAAGTTTTTGTTTTTAGATTTTTTCAGATTATTACAAAATTGAAAAAAAAAAAAAATGAATAGAATATTACTACATTCTGCATAAAATTATACCACTAGTTGACGTGGCATCAACTTAGCTACAAAGCTTATCTGTGTACGAGTGTAAATGTGAAGGGGAATGACTGGATGTTTTCTCTGCTGGAGTCCAGATAATTAGCCTGAGTCGTGTGGTGTATTTTAGAGAAAGATCAAGCTTCACAAACAGAGGCTAAAGATTGTGAATGCTGCGCCGTCAGCCTCAGGGACTAATTGGACGACTGTTTATCTTATGACAAGCTGTCAACTGTCAACCAAAGGCCTCTCGCTTGATGTTCAGAGGTGGCATGCTATTAATTAAGACTTTTTTTTACTTACAAGGCACATAAAATACCACAAAACTAAAAGGAAACTGAAAATCTTTGGTAACACTAACTTGTATTTGTTTTATCTTGTTTAGGTTTTCTGGGAACTGCTTCAAAACAGAAGATTTGTTAAGGAGACAGCAAGATCTAAAAAGCTGACTGATGTAATGAAGAAAGAGTAACATCTGCACGACTGGAAAAGCAGAGACAACACAACAGTACAATGTAGTGCTCTCTAAGTACCTGTCTGGCTGCTGGCTCTATAGGGAGGCACTAATGGAGCAGCTCGGCGAGGACCTGAACCTCTCCTTTTTACTTGAACATGAACGAGACATGATCCTGAAAGTGCTGCAGAAAGATGAAAAGCTGAGGAAGCGAGAGGAGAAGCGTATTCGGTGAGACTTAAAGGGCATGTCACACCATTTTGTGATCTCTGTTGTAATGTTGTTTCCTCATCACAAACATACCGAGATAGATAAATACTTTCAGATCTCTATGTTGTTCAATTCACACATTTCATCACACTCTAAGACAATTAAAAGATTAATAAAAGACAGTAAATAGTAATTAAGAACTTTAAAGCAGTATTGTTCTTCAAAAGCTCACTATTTATTTTCTTATTTTGTGCCTTTGTTTCTGTAGGAAGTTGAAGAATGAGTTACTGGAAATAAAGCGTAAAGGCTCTCGTAGGCCTCGGGATGTGGGCGAAAGGCAATGTGGACGCTGCCTGAAGAACCTGGGGCTGATTTTTGACCGAGGAGATCTTTGCGAGGAGTGTAAGCTGCGGGTTTGCAATGACTGCCGTGCCGCTGCCCCCACTGGACGCCAGTGGAGGTGCAACGTGTGCGCCAAGATGCTGTAAGTCCAAACCAGACTAACAAGAGCGACAGCAAACTAAATCAGAAGTAGTAATGCTAATGACTGCTGAAGTGAGTGAACGAATATAGTCGTTCAAAGTAAATATTTGGTGCATGTTTGCTTTGGGTTGTATATTGCTGGGTTTCAGATGACAACATGCTGTAGTAGGCCAATAATATTGAATACAAATGAGGGCCAGGTAATATAAATACAGTTAGAATGTAGGTTTTAAGTTATTGCCTGTAGTCATCAATAGAAAAGATTACATTCAACATATGCAAATAAACTTTTGGGATATTTTATTACAAGTACAGTGTTGCTAATAAGGAAATCTGTCTCTTGCCCCAACTATTAACAGTGCTGCCTGAGACTGAAAACAGCACTTTTCCCTTTAACTAAAATATACCCGGATGATACATCAATTCCTCAAAAACAGGTGCGTTGGAGGAGAGGGAGCAATCCAAGAATATAGAGAAAAATCCCGCACACTGTCTTACATGCAAAATGTGAAAATGTATTAGCCTATTTGTCTGATGAAGGCCTAGTGCCGAAACGTTAGGCCTAGTGCTGAAACGTTGCATGTCCTAATACATTTTCACATTTTGCATGCAAGACAGTGTGCGGGACCCTTCAACTAACATAAAATAAGACAAAACTGATCCAAATGTGTTGAGTAGTTCTTATTTAAATCTTAAATGATTACAGCATAACTGTGTAGAAATAAAAATTCAAACATTATGACTTTTTTGACCGACTATGACTATGAAATAGACTCATCACATCAACACCATTTCTTGGTCCAACCAGGATATCTACTGAAACGATATCTGGAAGCCAATATTTCATCCAGCAAATTTGTCTGTATCACCGCCAATATCCAATACATGATCAATACATGGAAGTATAGTAACTGGAGGATGAATCCAAGATGGCTGCACTGGTTAAAATGTCTTTGACCTTAGTTGCAGCTGATGCGAGTGGGGAGTGCAGGCTCTGATAAAACTTGTCCGGAGAGGGTTGGTCATAAAAATTCACCTTAGTGGTAAATGGTCTTATTAAAAAGGATTTATTTTTTATTGCGGTTATTCTTCATTTGGTTCATCCTAACAGTCCAGCTTTACCCTGTTTGCTCTAGATTGGCATAAGGCTCTAATAAACCAGCGTGATAAGTGTTCAGAGCTGCTGTGGTCTCCAGCCAGTTAAATGAATAATGATGTGCTGCTGTGTTCAATGGGCCTCAGGTGGCAGGGAAGATTAAGTTGAATAACTGCAAAATGGCTTTAAACACTGTATTTTCCAATCACATCAGCTTGTATACAGCCATTAAAAACTTCCTTATGGATTCTACATGAAAACGCAAACTTTTTCCAGTGTTTTTCTACATGCACCTTCATTTTTGCTTACCCCAACAGAAATGTAATGTACAGGAAATTAAAAGAGCAAAGAGAAAGTGAACATATGGAATCATTTTAGTAAAGACAATTTCCACAAGACGAAATACGAGTTTGGGCTCACGAGAACTAGACAAGTCGAGATTTTAAGCTAATTCTTAATATATACTTTCCATTTTTGGCCTCACAATTTTAAAAATTTGATCTTTTTTTCCATTCAAGCACGGCTTTTTGGAACTGTAAGAGATGTAACTCACTACCCCTTTTTTGTCCAATCCAAAAGTCTCACAAGATCATTTTTCTCATGTGTACCCGATTTTGAGGCAGTTTTGTCTCACGAGATCTTGTACCATTCCTAAATTTTACTGATCAATGCAAGTGACAGTCTAGTGTGGAGACCTGAGGGGATGACTGTCTGAAACGTGGTGTTTGCAGAGAGCTCAAAGTGGTGACGGGAGAATGGTTCCTGGAGGAGAGGTCAAAGCGCTTCGAGGAGGGGGCTCTGAGCAGCGATGTGATTAAACAGACCATTCTGAGCAGCCCCATCGGTGTGTATGGACTTTCTCATCTGTATCCAAGAGAACACTTATAGATACACTCTGTAACTTTTCCAATAGAGGATAAACCATCTGCTATTCCACAGTATGGCAGTATGTCTTTTATACCTAGAGCTCTATTTTTCATTGATTGATTGATTGATTTTATTTTTAGTATTATCTTCTAAAATCTTTTTTCTGATGTTTTGATTAATGCAGTTCAGGATTAGCATGTCATGGTATCTCCTGCCAGTCAAGTCTATCTTAAATATATCTAATGTTATATATAAGGGCAAGTTACAAGTCAGATCTGTGGAGAGGGACGACAATAATAGTAAGACTAAAGCAAAATGTATTGATCTACAGGGAAATGTTTTAGACACAGTAGCTCACATATCACACTATAGTAAGATATAACAAAGAGTAAATAAATAAATAAATACATACATTTATTATAAAGTGTATTTATGTTATAATTAAACAAATGCTAGCTAGAAGTTTGATCAGGTAAAGCTATAACATCTCCATAGTGACGGGCAAGTGGCCAAATCTCCTTTTCCGCCTTTACGCTATTTTTCATTAATGTGTCTTTCAACATTAGTTACAGAAAACAAATCCCCTGAAACTTTGCCGGCCTCCACGGAAACAGAGAAACCGGAGATTCCAAAATCTACAAAATCAGCTAAATCCGCCAAAAGTGCAGTGCGCCATGTTGTGGATGGGGTCAGAAGGAAAGGGTAAGAGAAACTAACATACAGAGCTAGAAATATTAACCTAAAGTCACTTTAAATAACATACAGATTGTTTAGCAAGCTCCACAAAGATGAAGGTTGTTATTATAGGCCATATATTCTCTGGAGCTTTAGGCCATATTCAAATGTTTTTACCTCCTCAAAAACATACCTAGAGTCGTGTTTTATTTCATTCACACTATATCTCAAAAGCTCAAAATGCTCTGAACCACCATGTGATGTCATGAAGTTAACAGCTCCTTTTATCTTTGGTTAAGGTTGGCAATTCCAGGCCTGAAATTATCCAAATAATTCTAGGAAAGTTGTATGAAGTTTAAAAACTCTTCCTGTTGTAGCACATGACGTCAAGAATGAAAACTTCGCTCATCAGTTCCTTAAAACGGGTGAAGTTGGAGGAGAGAGAGCAACCCAAGAACATAGAGAAAAATCCCACACACCCACTTACTTGCAAAATGTGAAAATTTATAAGGACATGCAACGTTTTGGCACTAGGCCTTCATCAGACAAATAGAGAGTGAGAGCTCAGGTGGCGTCTTAAATAGGGTGTGGCAAGCACCCAAGGGTGACAGGTCGTAAAAGAAACAATGAACCCAAAAACACAACATAATTCAACATACAAAGGCAATCATTAAACAATATTAATAATCGTATTGCTAATAGTAGTAGAAAAAAATGATAAAAATAATAGAAATAGAAAAATACAACAGAAGAGTATCTGAATACATATAGATATTATATAAACACCCAACTATGGAGTAAGACTGGCGTGACAGAGATGATCCTGTAGCACTTTAATGATCACAGACATGACATTTGTTCACTCCATTTCTGTGCTATTGAGCATGTCCCTCCTCCACTTAAACTTAATGATCTTAATGATTTTAATTTGGGTATTTTCTTGTAAATAACAGATGATCAGTATGTCACTTGTACATGGGCTGGGTTATATGATCCCTTGTGTATATATAGTTATGTATATAGCCAGTATATACGCCAGAGCTATATACACATTGCATGTCCTAATACATTTTCACATTTTGCACGTAAGACGGTGTGCAGGATTTTTCTCTAAGCACATGACATCACAAAGGTTGAACAGAGAGATGAACTCAGCCTAAATATTCAGTACTTGGGTGTGAATGAAAAAAAAACCACAACTCAAGGTATGCTTTTGTTGAGGAAACAACACTGTGGTATGTTCATGGAGCTAGGAAATAAAGAATGACTTAATTGTGGCTGGTTTGGCAAACGAGGCCCCTCAAAGCTCGAAACACCACTGTTCAAACCCAAAGGGAAAACCATATTGACATTTAGAGAAAAGGCAAATAGCTTTTTTTCTGTCGATAAGGGGTAATCAAATTTAAGTATTTCCCCTGGACATTATAAAGGTCAATTTAGGCTGGAAACGGACTATGATGACAGTGATCTTGTGTGTAAGCAGGATGAAGATGGACAAAAGGAGCAGTCGGCCCAACCTAAAGCCCGAGAACGGAGTGGACAGTGTGAGTCTGAAGTCGGCCCCAGAAGGAGACGCTCAGAGTGTGTACAGCTCTCGATCGGCTCCTGCTCCTCGCTCCAGGTCTGACCACACATGTCATTTTAGCCTTATAAGGTCACACTCATTACTATATCAACAGGAAGATGGAACATATATTTTGACTCAATCATTTTTCTTTGCAAACGTGGATTTTTTACCATTTTTATGTGATTTGAACTGTAGAGGGTAGAATAAATAACGGCTATAACGGCTCATTATTAGTTTATCCTGACCTTTATTTCTTGCTCCTCGGGCTTTTAACGATACTGTCAATTTAAATGTGATTTACTGACATTATCTTGCTTTGTGTCATTGGCATCAAGTATTTAATATTTTTGTTTATCTCAGTATTTCTCTGTGGCAATAGACTGTGCTTCAAAATGTGTTATCGTGACAGGCCTAATTGTTGCATAGTAGCGTCTTAATTACACTTAGTTAACGATTGTAAAGACTGTCAGTGTTTAGATCTCAAATAGTTCATCTCCCTTATAATGAAATCAAAACATTGTCTTGAAGTTGGAGTTGGATTCCAGAGCTCAGGCTGTGTGTGGAGGTTTGCACAGGCCCCTTACAGATCCTCCTATGGGGCATATGAGTCTCTCTTAGTCTGACCCATCCCCCAGGACCTGTATACCTTGGGTGACCCTACCAGAGGCATAAAGCCCCCTTCAACACAGCTCTCAGGCAACCCTTTCACCACATTAAGATGGTGGTTCAAGGATGGGTCCTTCAGTTTAAGAAAGGGACCGGAGGCTGTGTTAAACTAGAGGAATCTATTCCAGAGCACTGCAGAGGAGAATCTCACTGATAGTTGAACGTCAGATTCAGGAGGAGCAGTGTAGTTTTTGTCCCGGCCACAGAACACTGGAGCAGCTCTACACTCTCTAGCAAGTCCTCGAGGGTTCACGTGAGCCTGCCCAAGTCGATATGTGTTCTGTTGATCTGGTGAAGCCTACTAATCAACTTTATTATCTTCAGTTTATGGCAAAAGGAAAATAAATTAGTCAACTGGACAAAAGTTATTTGGTTGGCTTCTTCTGAACTTGGCTTGGCTTCAGTTCTGACCTCAGAACTGAACTGAAGAAGAACTGAAGAAGCAGCTTGGATGAGCTGCGATACGTATTCGACCAAATAACTTTTGTCCAGTTGACTAATTTATTTTCCTTTTGCCGTGGATTCTACCTGGACGACTGAGGGATTTTTCACACATATCTTCAGTTTAGTTTCATTTGCTTCAATCCGACAGTCAGTTTAATGAGATTTGACTTGTTCTTTATATATAAACAGTACGGTCATTCTTAGGTAAAGAAAACACATAAAACTTAAATATTATTTTTCATTTTCAACCACCCAAAACAGTTGTTAACAGAAAATGGTCCTTTGACTTCCTATTGGAAAACGTAGAACTAATAAGGCTCAGTGTTTTTTACTTTGCTTTTACTGCGATACTAAAACTAAACTGTATATTTTTAATTGTCCGGACAATGCATATACGACCTGTAACATTACTGTTTGATGCGTCACTAATACTAAAGTCTCATTTCTGCTGTATGTTCAGAGGGGGTGTGGTGGCCTTGGAGTCTTCAGGAACACCAACAATACTGAACAACCTTCGTTCACAAACTCCAGATCGAACATCTACACCCAACAACGGCCGGAGGGTCAGGGTCAGCAACAGCCTCACGCATTCACATCGCCTCACAGTTTTGAACAGTTATCTAATATTCATGTCTGTTCACTCGCAGCCTGATGGAGCGGAGAGCGTGGCCAGTTTACACTCCAACGACAACGTCTCAGAGAAAAAACCCGAGGCCAATCACTGCACGGATCCAGACGCTCCGGCCATTTCTGTGTCCAGGGCTTCTGTGTCATCAGGTGACCTCCACTTTCCTACTTCCTCAGCAATATACTGCCAAAACAATTTAAATGAGTCACAGAGCAGTGGTTAAGGTTTCCAGCTAGTAGTTTGTGAATTTTTTCCTCCTGTACATCAGTGTATTTCATGGAATGAATTCACTTAATTTGGGTTTTTAGTAATGAAGATTTAGAAGCAACAAAATTGTGAAAACGAGTTTTATTATTAACCAAGTTTACTCCTGATCTTTTTACTTGCAAAGCGGGGATATAGTGCCATTACAATTATACATCTATACATCCTCAATATTTATTTATTTATTTATTTAT